>OY744483.1:166165245-166232778 GCA_963556165.1 Tipula helvola | reverse complement strand
TAAATGCAGTGTACAGAAAATTAAAACTGGTAATAAAGCTTTCTAGCCTTATCGCATTCAGACTTTACCATTCTGGCCGAAGCTTTAAACTTTTGGTTTAATTTAGTGTGGTCTTTAGGGATAAATTAGATAAACGGCACTTTTTACGAATTATTCCTAAGATCTGTTAAAACAAAGCTTCATCATTCTAAGTGCAGTGATAACTATAAAAAATTCCGAACACTTTAAAACGCGATCCACAAATTTTAATAAGAATTTGTGCCTGCTTTATTGTTTACTTATATGCCATAGCTGTTGCGTGTTGCGAAATAAAATACCTGCAAAGTTGAAATAGCATGCTTAAACATCCACATTCTAATTTCACGTTACTGTAGAGTTACTTCTGTCTGTACATAATGGATCCCTCGTATTTCGGGTTTAATTTGCCGAGTTTGGAGAACTCACAATTCACAAAGCCGCAATGGCGAGGAAACGTGATTATGTAAGCATTACGAGAACTCGGAAAGTCTACGTAATCACAAAATCCATCTATACTATAGTTCTATCTATCTATCTTCTTCTATCTTCTATTTTTTATAAAAAAAAAGTATTTTTGTAAGTATATGTATATGGGGGTTCTACAAAATTGCTTTAAAATTGTGCACGAATACTTTTTGCAGTAGAGAAAGATTATAGATAATTATTTTAATTATATCCTTCCTAAAGCTCTCCTGTGAATTTTCTAAAACTTCGCCGATTGAGCTAATTTTGGACATTCAGTGCAAAATAAAAAATAAATCGACACCTGTCGCAGCCAATAGTGATGATCTATTTTATGCGTCGGAACTTTTAGATATCTTTTGCGAGATTGTCCTGAATTTGAAAAGCTGTAATTCTAGGTAAGAACAATTACAGGCTATCTTTCAAGTTGCTCTCTAATATGGTGTCGCCCCTAAATAGACTAACGATCGGTACTTGGAATGCTTAAAGCGTTAAAGGTAAGAAATTCGAATTAATTCATTTCTTAGATACTTTTAATATAGATATATATAATAGTTAGAACTGAAACTTTTCTCAAAAATAACATCTTGTACTATCGCAGAGACAGACAATATCAAGATCATGGTGGAGTAGCTATTTTGACTAAAAAGGAAATAAATCATTATCTTTTACCGCAGGCTTGTCTCTACAAACTATATTGAATGTATTGGGTTATCAATTGGAAAAGCTTATAATTACGGTCTTGATCTTAAAATATTTTACTGCTACTGTCCCAATTCCAGCCATCCGGGTTTAGAAATGATCTACCAAAATTACCAACCGCAATGAAATTTATCTAGATGGTGGAGATTTTAATTGTCGCCATTCCAACTGGAATTGTGTTCGCTCTAACAAAGGCGGGCGTATTTTGTTTGACATAACGATAAATAATGATTTCTGTTTTATTCACACTCCTGAAGACCCTACATTTTTCAGTCACACTGGAATACCGAGCACATTAGACATTTTTTTTCAAATACCAACTATATTATTTCAGTTAAAACCATGCAGCAACTTAATTCTAGATGTACATGGCAGCAAAGATAACTTGCTTAACCAAACCTCCAATTACCATTCGACAAAACGACAATTATACAAAACAATAAATTCCGCGTTTAAAATAGATGAAACAATTAGTTAATTTACCAATATAGTTAATTTGGCCAGAGACAGTTGTATACCCTTAGCCTTAAAACAACACACCAAAAAAATAATTCTAACTAATTAAGGTAAACAATTAATACGCAGTCGAAATAGACACAGACGCCAATGGCAACGTACCAGGTCAACATTTCTAAAAGAAATTTTTAATATTTTGAATAAATTAATAACAACTAAAATTCTTGTTCTAGTAAGTGCTTGCTGGCAATCAAAACTGGAAAATCTGGTAAAAGGTACAAAATTTTATTGAAAAACAATTAAATCTTGAAAATGCAAAACTAATACTATTCCACCTCTGAAAAAATCTGATAGTGACCAAAATAACGTAGTTTTTTATTCCTAAACTCTAGAAAAGCAGAAGAACTTACCGATCACTTTTCAACAATCAGTTCCAACAGCTTAAATACGTTTTCAAGTACGGATGTTAAAGAGGGTGAGCGTATGGATTTAGCTGACTTGGCCACCAATAATTATTCCCCAATTTAATAAGCTTTCAGTATCTCCGCTTGAGATAGAAAGAATATAGCTAAATATCTGAAACCTATATTAAAGCACCAAAATTTTTCTTATCATCAAGCCAGGAAAAGACTTCATACTTACCAATAGCTATAAACCTATTGGTCTCCTCTGTACGTTAAGTAAAGTCTTTGAATATGTTATAAAATCTCGAATAATGAAGTTTACAGAGGCCACCAGAAGTGAGTATCATCATAAACGAACAGTTTTGCTTTAAAAAACAACATTCGACGTACACCAGATCCATAGAGTTCTAAAACATGTTAAACTAGGAAGGGAAAACAAAATGTCTATACTGGATTGGTCCTCTTTCAAAAGGCTTTCGACCCTGTGTGGATAGCAGGATTGTTAATCAAACTACAGTAATATATTTTTCCCATCCATCTAATAAAAATCCTCAAATCATATTTATCAGAGCACAAATGTTATGTACAAGTAGCCAATTCCAAGTCTTCCCTTCGTCTAGTGCAATTAGGGGTACCACAAGGTGGTGTAATCAGCCCTATATGATTCGACCTATTCATAAATGACATTCCAACATCAAATAATTATCAGCTTGCTTTGTTTGCGGACGATACAGCGATCTATTCATCGCATGAATTGTCATCAAAAATTGAAACTAATGTATAACTGTTAGTTCTGGAGTAAATGGAGTAAATATGAAAGGAGAAAAGTCAGTCAAATATCTTGGATTGTTCTTAGACTCGAAAATTAGGTACTTTGAAGCTCCACACTCAAAAAATATCTGATAAATGTAACTTACTGTTTAAAATGGTCTACCCACTTCTAAACATAAACAGTAAACTAAATCTGGCAAATAAACTTACTGAGCGTTATTCTATGTGCAGCTCCAATATGGCTAAGTGCAGCTAATACGAATATTAAAAAATTGCAATTGATTCAGAACAAATTTCTTTAAACCATTTTGGAAGTGCCTTTGCGTTATAGAACTTTGAGGTTGTACTCGGTTACCGTCACAAAATTAGTAGCTATCTGCGCTGAAGAGGTCAAGCTAAAATACTGGAATAAGTTGGAAACAATAAATTACATCTTAATCAATAATCTAAGTAATAATACATAACTTTTGCTAAATAACATTTTCAATAAATCTATTAGGTTAATATTTTAAGTTGATTGTAGTTAGATTAAGTTTTAAAATTTAGTCTAATATAATTATCTTTCTTGAAGTAGGTACAAAGAATTATTACTCTATTTACTTTCGAAATTTATTGAAATAATTTCATTTGATGTAAAGCTATTATGTATAACATATGTATATGTAATTATTCATATTTTTGACTAATAAACAAATCTAAATCTATTATGATCAGGTTGTATGACAGTACGATAGTATGATGGTATCATTCGTAAAATTCCCATTTGGAGATATGTCAAACAAATTTCAATGACAACACGGGAGTTCATCTGTAAATATACGCCTCATCGAGGGTTTTTTAGGCTAACTTTTTCGATTATGTAAAGCAAGTATAGGTAAACACAATGAAGAACTTAAGGAAAACATTTTTAATTTTTATAAACATAGAACTCAATTAACTGAATCTTGAGAGTTTTATGTTATGTGAGTTCTGTTTCACAGGGTCACATTCAAGATTCACTTCCTGTCCTGAGGACGCAACCTCCTATGAATCAATTAGCAAGGCAACAAGACACTGAAAGCAGATATGTAGCAAACAAATTGGCAATACTCGATCCTTCTCATTGGGCCTTCTAGGTAAGTGGCTACGTAAAAAGCACGCACCTTCATTTCGAGGGAACTTCAAAAAATGTGGTTTACAATCAAGCATTGCGGTAAACCCAACAAAATATATTTGTTTTAATTTTTTTCAATTCACTTGAGAAATTGTATTCCAAGGTGACTTGCTAAATATATAATTATATTTGAAGTAAAAACACCTATGGAAGTACACCAATTGAATTTTAGCCCAGTTTTTAATATGCTGAATTTATACATCTCGCATTACATATATGAAAAAGTTCTTATGTATCTTATGGGTACCGGATGTCAATGCCCGATGATTTGTAGATAAGTTGTGACATTAAGATCACCAAATATTTTAAGAGCTCCATTGTGCTTCGCCGCTATTATGATTGGCGGAACAAATTGAGTGGCGTCTTTCAATTCCGACTTTTACGGCAATGTATTTATGAAAAATTGTTGTTTCGAGACTTAAAATCTTTTGTTTGCGCTTTTGTTCTTAAATCGAAATATATTACTTACTTAGTATATTAGCTGTCTTCCAATGAGAAAAATGTTCCACTTGGAAGTATTTGTGAGTAGATACCCAATGGTAAGATAAATTAGAAGTAATATTTACGCCAGTATTACGGGTTTTTTCTTCTAGTCAAATATAAGCGTATAACAATTCTGAAAATTAATCGAAATCCAAATTTTTTAACTGTCAATTTGTAACATTTATGTTTTTTCAAGTTTACACCAATGCAGTATATAGAATTACGATTTTTAACCCCGTTATACTTGAGCACGACAACTGTGTGTCTTTATATCAAATCAGCTCTTTTGGCTTTTCATAGGCAAAATATATTAACAATATGGTATTCACAACATTTTTCGACTTGTTAATCAGAAAAAATGAGAAGACCAATCATTTATAATATGTCTATCAAAAAAGTAGAAATATGAAAATTCCCCCGTACTTTAACCGAAGAGTCATACAAAATGTATCGACACTGAATAACAAAAAATGAGAACTGTTCTTGAGTTCTCTATGTGTGTTGTGAATGCCATTATTGTTAATTTAAAGTATTTTGTCTATAAAAAGCCGAAAGAATCTTGTGTGGGTATTAAACACACATAAATTAGGGGTTTCCTTGAGCTTTTTGATTTAGTTAATATAATTCGCTAGATCAGTACGTTTTTGCCACATACTTAATGTATCAAGTTAGAATTGAATTTTTGTTGTTTGGTCGTAGCTACTTGAAGAGTAGACCGAACTTCAAAAACGGTTCTCATTTTTTGTTATTCAGGTCGATACTGGCTGTCGATTGTGGATGCCATTATTGTGAATATATTTTCTATAAAAAGCCAAAAGAATCTTATCGATTTTAATACAAAGACACACATCTCTTTCTATATCAAATTATGTAAATCAAATTTTGGAAATAGTACATTGTAGCAATAAAGGGGTTTATCTCTTAATAAAAATGAAAATCTGTACGGCTGTGTGTATGCCCTTTATACGTTTCACATCATTCATTTAACCAGATTTAAACTTTGCTAAGTGATTTAATACGAAATTTAACAAGTTTTCGTCATATTTTCGAACAAACTCGGAGAATTTAATAACATGGATAGCAAAAAGCGGCAACATTATGCTAGCAACAGACATAGGAACGCCGGATAGGCCTTTAAGTTCAACGTTAGTAATGTGGAGGTGTAGAGTTACGTCAATAAGTTCTGATTTTTCCGGTAAATCGGAGAGCATTGGAGTAAAGCAAGCTGAAAGCTTTTCTTGGACTACAAATTTTCAGTCAGAAAATATTAGGGGATAAGCAGTTATAGCGCGGCTGATTCAGCAATTCTCTCTGAGTTTGGCAGTCGTCGATAGTAAGAGGAAGTTAATCTGCATTGAGCCAGTTACGTTGGCAACAAAGCTTCTGTAAGAGCGGGGGTCCCCATCCTCTAAGAGTCTAAGGTATTCAACGAATTAAAAGTACGTTAAAAAAATTGTTATAGTATTTACATAATTTGGTTTTTTTAACGTTTGTAGTACTATCAGAAGAAGCGATAAGGACGAAAAAACTCTTTGATCTGTGTCTGAAAGGTTAACGAGGCAATTATTATATTAATTAATACACAATGCAACGTCAAAAGTTATCAAAAAATTTACATCGTACCTTATTTTGAAAAAATAAAGTGAAAATTTTTCAGAAAAATCAGGTAGTTTTCCGGGAAATTAGGCTTTCACCCCCTTTATTAAGTAGATAAAATTGAAGCCGTAATAATTTAGTAAACGTCAAACATGCCGTAGTGTACCTTATACCGTAATGTACCATAAGCAGTTTTGAAATATGCTGTTTTGTCATATTCCGTAATGAAATACCGGGATCCATTTTTTTTAAACCTCCCGGCTCTAAATACCAATATACGAGTATATATCTGACAGACTGTATAAAATGAAATTGAAAATTTGTACTGAGGCTCCCGGACTACTAGAAATGCTACTACGGCTGACAATCTAAATATGTATCACAATTCCAATTTATTAATTTTCTTTTATTCTATTTATCCCACTAATTGCTTCATAAAAAATTTAAAAATTTTTATATTTTAGATCGAGTTTCACGTGAATGACTTCTCTATTAATTATTTTTATTTATATTGAGCCAAATCTTTTAATTTAAACAATTATTTTATTGGTATAGGGCTCTTTATTTTTATTTATTAGAACTTGAGCTTTCAATCCCACTTCGGGATCATTTTCAAAAGCATAATGAAAAATTATTTCCAAAATAGGTTCCTTTTATATAAAAATTTTTTACATAAAACAATCAAACATTTGTTACAAAAACCAATTTTTCATGGAAACGCACAGCCTAGACAATTTTTCGAAAAATAATTTTCTTTTCCTGGCTAAAGCGTTTTTCATGTAGAAAGGTTGTACAATTGAATAAAAATAAAAATAAAATGAGGCGAGACAAAAAACTTATATAAATAAATCATACGAGTTGCCAATGTAAGCATAATCTTCTACAATGTTAATCGAATTTTTACTTGATTTAATATGTAACATTTCCAAAATCGATCTTTTCCTAAAATTGGTTTGTTTATCGAGAATTTTGACGTTATCTAAATTGATTAAATGATTGGAATTTTTCAGATGCCGTGTAAGTGCACTAATATTTGAATTTAGATCTTTGTTGGTGTCATATCGGTGTTAATAAATTCTTTTTTCCAAAAATTGTTTTGTCTGTCCAGTATACGTGGCGTTGCAACTACAACGGACTTGGTAAACCACATTTGATTGTTTTCTTAAAGGTACCTTGTCTTTAATTTTGGAAAAAATATTTCCATTTAGGCTTGTAGCTGCACATCCCACAATTTTGAAATTATAATTCTTGAACAAACGTTTTATTTTCTCATAAAGATTTTTTATATAAGGAATAATCAAAATGTTTGTAATTTCATTTTGTGGTCTAGTATTTCTCTGAAAATTTCTTGTTTTCCAAATTACCTTTTTTATTAATTTTTCGGGATATTGGTTGAGCACTAAAGTGTCTTTTAGAATTTTTAAATTTTGTTTGTGAAATTTTGAATCGGAAAGCTTTATAATTTTTTGGGTTAAAATTTGTATAGTGTTAATTTTGTAAGTGGTGGGAAGCCAAGAATGAAAATTTATATATCGGCCTGACCCGGTATCTTTATGATACCAATCACAAGAAATTTTGCCATTTGGTTCGTGAATTAACAAAATGTCCAAAAATGCAATTTTGTTATCTACTTCTTTTTCTAAAGTGAATTTGATTCTATTATTTGCCGAGTTAAACGCTTTTAAAAAATAATCGATTTTATTTATCGGTACCGCAGTAAGTATGTCGTCCACACCACATATCTAAAGTAGAATAACGGTTGAAAGTTCAAAGAGTTTAATACTGAGATTTCTAAATTTTCCATTACTAAATTTGCTAATATGGGACTTATGGGAGAACCCATGGTGAGCCAAAAGTTTGTTTATAAATTTTGCTATCAAACGAAAATTCTGAATTGTTCAACACAATGTCTAAAGCAGTAAAAAATTGAATTTTTGTTAATTTAGATTTAGAATTTTACTTTATACTTCTCCAATTTTGACTAATAATATTTCGTACAATTTGGCTATCAACATTCGTAAACAAGGATTTTACATCTAAAGAGATTAACGTGGAATTTGGTGGGATGGTAACGTTATTAATTTTGTTTTTGAAATCTTCAGAATTTAGAATGAATGAAATTGGTTTTTCCCAAACTTGGTTTAATAATATTTCCTAAAAATGATGATAACGAGTATGTTGGGCTATTTATCGAACTTATAATTGGTCTGTATGGTACATTGGGTTTGTGAATTTTTGGTAACCCATATAATTTTGGAATCACTGCTGTATAATTTGTAAGTTTTTTCTTTGTAGCCAAATCTATGTTGCCAAATTCCTCCCATTCCTTTACTACTGAGTTAATTTTTGTCTTTATCGGTGTAGAACTGTCTTTAAAAATTTGTTCGTACGTCGAGGTGTCGTTGAGTAAGTCATACATTTTTTCAATGTAGTCCGTCCGTAATGTCAAAACCGTTATGTTCCCTTTGTCTGCTTTTGTCACTAAAATGTCTGGATTGTCTCTCAAAAACGTCTTCGTTTGTTTTACGTATGTCATAATCCTTTTTTCTTTTGGTGTCAAATTTTGAATGTTTGTGCTGTTTTTGTAATTTGTCAAAATATTTATAAAATTTTTCCGAATGTGAGTACGATCGTTGTCTTCTAAATTAAAAATGGCACTTTCAACGTCTGAAATAATTTTGAAAAAAGGCACCGCAGTACCAATGGTAGGTGGGCAAAATGTATTTCCTAAACTTAAAATTAATTTTACATGCGTTGGTAGGTCAATGTTGGAAATGTTGACTAGCCATTTATCACTAGTACAAAATAAACCATTCGTTAACTCATTTAAATTGTCTCGTATAATTTTATTAAATTTTGTTGTTTGTCTTACCTTAATTTTATCAAAATGGTAATTGAATGTTGAAAGTGCTCTGCGATGAAATTCTTCATAAATATTGTTAGGTAGACCATCTTGAAGAGAACGGCTAAGGGACATCAGATTGGTTTTTGTGACTTGAATGTCTTTTATAGTCGCTGCAACTTCTTCGTTGATCACTCCGAAAATAAATTTATTTTCCAACCGTTGGAAGACTTCGTTATTAATGTTAAAAATGTTTTTTAACTTCCGGGTTTTTGAAAAAACTTTTTCTTTTCAATTGTACAACCTTTCTACATGAAAAACGCTTTAGCCAGGAAAAGAAAATTATTTTTCGAAAAATTGTCTAGGCTGTTAGTCCGGTCAATTTAGACATAAAAATAGTGGTCAAATAACAAAAATTCCCGGAGAGCCAAATATTGGTGGAGAGCTGGGGTTTACCATTACAAATAAAGTTTTAAAAATCCCCATCGATCCTATGTGTGCTACAAAAGTTATTCGGAGTCAAACGTCAAAATTTGAGGTTTTTTGGATTTTTCTCGAAAACGGTAAGTTTTATCAAAAAAAAACCTCAAACCAAAGTTGTCGATCTTAAAATTCTCTACAAAAATGGTCTTTATGATTTTTTTCCTAAGAGTTACCATTCCTGAGGTATCGCGATTCTAAGAGTCACATTATACAAGATATGCACACATTACCAGGCCACCTGTGAGGTAGTGTATTCGGCGCGTTTTTTTCCCTTGGTTTCCCCTGTAGGCCTACTCCACTAACTGTCATGACAATTTTAGGATAATTTAAGGGAACAATACCAGTCAAGTTCTAGATATTACCTTATTATTGATATTGATTATTGATATTGCTATTGATTATTGGGTTAACTATTGTTTTGATTTCTTTCGATATTTTAATCAGATTCATACTCTTGAAAGTCTACTTCAACAGTTATGTCTTCCTCTTCCTCTTGCTGGATGTTCATAAATTGTTCAAATGTAGCTGCGTCATTGGTCTCTTCATTAAAATCACAGGAATCTTCCTCTATTGTACTCAACTGGACATTTGAGCAAGACTGACCTTGGAAATTGGTACATGCTGGAGAACACAGCAACCCGACTTTTTTACAGCCACATTTGGCACTACAACCATTTTTGCAATTGCAAAAAATAGTGTTGAGGGGTTTTTCTGGAGCAGGTGGGAGTAAAGTTTGAATCGGTTCCAGAGTATTATCTATCAATTTCCAACCCCAGTCTTCTGGGTTCAGTTGATTGCCTAGCCATGTTTGAACTTGATAGTATACTCGATACAAGTGTTGAATAGCAGATGCCGATGTTGGAGGAAGACATAATAGTTGTACTTGTTTCGCGTATTTTTTACAAAAGTTAAGTATCGGTATTTATCAATGCAAGTAATTTTTTTTTGAGCTCCATAAACCGCAAGAAGGAAGCGAATTCCTTCCGTAATTATTGTTTGAGGTGTGGAATCAATTTCTGTAAATACTTTAACGCAGTCAGGCTTCTCTGTAATAATAATTCTACTGACATGCTTCAATTTCAATCGTATTTTTATTGTTCTGTCATCTAAAGCCCCATCTTGACAAACATTCTTCAATTCATCCAACGAAAACTGGCAATCCTCACTCGTTTCTATGAATTGAAAAATTTTCTCCATCGCAGAGTTTACAGTTTCATCTTGTGGACAGCCAATTTTACCACCAGTATTAGGTTTTAAAAAAATTTGTAACAACTGTCATGGTATTTTGCATCAGCAGCGACTAAATCATACTCAAAATTAATACGTTCAAGAACAGCCTTTGAAACATCATCAGAACGATCTTTAGCTAATTTCAACAGGGATTCTTTGAATTTTAGTGTAGTCAAGTTATACATTTTTTTCGAAGATGCTGTGCTTTCTTTCTCTCAGTTTCTTCATTGGCTTCATTGCCACAAAATAAACAGTATTTTTTAAAACAAAAATTTGATTCACTTACTCGCGTTCTAGTACGAGGTGGACTTTTTTTTTGAAGTACTAGCCTGTTCCTCCTCACGTTGTCTTTTTACTGCAGCGATTGAAGTTTTCCGGGTGTATGATTTTCTGCAATCCACGTGTATTGTAACGGATTTTTGAGTTCTTAAATACTCAGTAAACTCATCACCTCTCGCGACACTAGCCTCGCTTAAAGTTGGCATTCCACGATCAACCACAACTGTTTCATCTTCAGTTAAAAGTTTATTGTAAATAAAGCAAACCTGAGACATTTTTTCGAGCTATAAAATAGCACAAATAACCTAAATGGTAGACGCTTGTAATAAGTACGTATATTCACTTGAACTGAACCTTTAGAACTAAAAAAAACAGGTATGTAGGTATATACGTGGCTTATGTGTGCATATCTTGTATAATGTGACTCTTAGAATCGCGATATCTCAAGAATGGTATCTCTTAGGAAAAAAATCGTAAAGACCATTTTTGTAGAGAATTTTAAGATCGATAACCTTGGTTTGAGGTTTTTTTTTGATAAAACTTACCGTTTTCGAGAAAAATCCAAAAAACCTCAAATTTTGACGTTTGACTCCGAATAACTTTTGTAGCACACATAGGGTCAATGGGGATTTTTAAAACTTTATTTGTAATGGTAAACCCCAGCTCTCTACCAATATTTGGCTCTCCGGGAATTTTTGTTATTTTAAATGTCTATATTGACCGGACTATGTGCGTTTCCATGAAAAATTGGTTTTTGTAACAAATGTTTGATTGTTTTATGTAAAAATTTTTTATATAAAAGGAACCTATTTTGGAAATAATTTTTCATTATGCTTTTGAAAATGATCCCGAAGTGGGATTGAAAGCTCAAGTACTAATAAATAAAAATAAAAATAAAGAGCCCTATACCAACAAAATAATTGTTTAGACTTCTTTATTGATCGATGCAAGCACTTTATTGTGGAAAGTTATAAAAAATTCATTAACAGATGAAATACTAAATTGTGCGGCTAACTGGGGCATCATAAAATATAACAGATCCCTCTAGGTTACCTAATGATTCAACGTACAAAATCATTCGATTAATTATTGTTTAGTAGTTTTTAAATTATTTGTGTCTCAAGCAACAGCGACAAGTCTAAATTTTTATTTAACGTCACAAACAAATTATTTCGTTCATTAATACCATAATATGATAACGGATTATAGTTAAGCCTTTTTTATGTGTACATACATTAATCATTTTTAAGTCTATATTAATCTTTAAGCAAAAAAAAAAAAATTACATCACATGACTTCTTCAATAAAATTAAAAGAGATATACACAAGCAAATTATCGTTAAATGTTATATCGTTAAAAAAAAATAAAGTTGGATAATAAATTTTCATGATATCTTATTTTTTTGCGGTTTCTAAGGTTTTCTGTTAAGGAGATAAATGATTTTGAATTGAAAGTCATAAATTTGTTTTCTTTTTTTTTTTTTTGGGTGATGGTATAACAAAATTTTCTTCTTTTAAATTATGTTTATGGTTTTCTACCACTTTTTTTTTTTTTTGTATGTACATAGTATAATATTTGATAGTTAAAACCAATTTTGGGTTTTACATTGCGCGTCACGGTCTCCCTCTTCATCTCGAACGTTATAATATGTATGTACATAATATAAACGAAAAGATAAGATTAAGAATTTCTTTTTTATTGTTATTACAATTTTTTTTTTTTGGTTTTTATATGTATATATTTGTTATCAACAACATATAATGAAAATATAATCGAAACATAAAAAAAAATCCATAATACAAAAAAAAAAATTGTTTAACCGTTTAATTCATGTTTAAGGACATATGGTAAGTACCTACGTCCTTAAGACATCCGCTTTATATAAAAACGTTTTTTTTTTTGCTTTTCTTTTGGAGACAGAATAAAAAGGACAACTTGATTTTTATGATTTCAAATTTGATTAAAATACTGTGCGTTTGTGCAGCTGTTTAACATAATTTGAATAATATTTCAGGATGTACAAAAAAAAAGGATTCTTCATTATTTATGTACACATATAGACGCAATATATAATAACAGCTAGTAAATGAATTAACCACCTTAAACCCTTTATTATTTTTTATTTTTTTACTTGTTGTTGTTTTTTGGGTTATTCAACATAAATATCCTGTTTTCGATTTTAAACTTTGTATTGTATTGAAATTTTTGTTAGAAAAATCTCTTCCGGGATTAAAAGTGTTTGATAATTTTTTGTTGTCTATTTTTTTTAGGCGTTTCATGTCTGTCAAAGTACGAGGTTTTTGTCTAGTTTGGTATTATATAATTTTGATAAATTAGCATACAATTTTTTTATTTTTATTTTCTTAATCATGATGAATATTAATCCATAATGGTAAGGGTTTTGTCTAGGACTCTGGGATATTTGTTGTTTTTATTTTTTGACAAATTAAACACAAAATAGTTTTGATGGATCTACAAATTGCCTCTGCGGGATAAACTATTTTTTTTAAGAGGGACCATAAAAATGTAGACCAATCTATTAAGATTAAGATATTAAAAAAATTATTAATAGTATTATGTAATAATCAGTTACCGCTACAAAAATTATCAAACTACTTATTTATGGCATTTTCGATAGGGAGACATCTTTGTGTTTAGACCATTGAGATTTCCAACATTTCCGCTACCAACAAAATATTTTTAATTTTGCTTAGTTAAAAATAGGTCCTTACGAAATTGCCTAGAAAGTGGATATGTAGTAAAATTGAAATGAGATGCTAAATTTGGGACAAAAAATGTTGTTGATTACAACAAGGCATTATTGTTTCAGATTTTGTAGAAGCAACACCTAAAAATAAAATATTTGTAAAGTGAAAAAAACTTAATTCTAACTAAATAAATTCCAAATTATAAACTAAAATATATCAGTGAGAAAGATACAAAGTAAATAAAGCGCAAAAAAGACAACAAACTTACAAAAGCTAATAAATATGATGGATACCTAAGTAACATTCGTTAGAGCTGATAGTTGCGAGGTTGCTCTACTGTAGTTTTAGAATAGCTAAGCTTTAATAAAAAAAAGTAAGCTCTATAAGGTAATTTTTTAGCATTATTAGCTTTAATCGTTTTAAGAGCTGACAAATCACGTCAAATTATAGAGTAACTAGTTTTTATTTAGCAATTAAGTGTAGCACTATCATCTACAAAGTAACTTATTTAATGCAATTTGCTTTACATTTATTACATATAATAGTGATTAGTGCGTTAATTGTGGCTCATTTATATAGCTAATTTGTTAATTTAAAATAAAACACAAAAAAAAAATAAAAGCTTTGAATTATATTTTGCATTGATCCAAAGTAGTAACATGATTTTGTAACTAATAAAGAGTTCTCATAATTTTAAAAAAAATTTGATTTTTTACTGTCAAAATCTGATCACATTGATTTCATCTCAACGTAAAACTTAAAATATTTAAAATGTATATGTAATTCCAAATCGCAAAAAGGTATCCATTCCAGGGATCGTCCTTTTGAAATTTCCAGTACAAAGTCAATACAACAGATATCCTCGAAACCATATTTGATTTTGATTTTTGTTGAAGAGATTTCTTCATTGAAATGTGCTGCAACATTCCGTGCCTGTTATTCGTATCGCCGACTCCAGGGATCGACTATTTGTAATTTCCAGTACAAAGCCAATACAACAGATATACTAGGAACCATATTCGCATTTTGGTTTTTTGGTTTTTATTCAAGAGGTTTCTTCATTGAAACATGCTGCAACATTTCGTATACATATTGCCTTTTTTCATATCGCCGACACCAGGGATCCTCCGTTTGCCTTTTTTTATTTAAAACCCAAACAGTAGATATTTCAGAAGCCCTTATTGTACATATATGAATCTTTTGACTTTTGTTGAACAAATTTTTCTTTGTACATATATTGCCTGTTATCGACCATTTGGCATTTTTATTTCAAAGCCTATAGGCTTGTTGGCATTTAGCCAACCCTAATATTAATTTTTTTGTGATTCTTATTTTATAAGGAACTTTTTTGGGATTTATATGCAACTTTTGTTGAACAAAATATCGCCTGAATGAATGCAATTTGTACAAACACATACGTACATATTTTTTGTTATTTGCGAAGAATTTCACTTCGGTTAAAATTACCCATTTTCCTGGGTGATAATGAGAATAACGGAGTAAACAAAATAGTCAAATTTGAATCAGCAGAAGAAGAGGCGAGTGAATTTTTCTTGAGCGTTATAAAATAATAATTATTTGTATTATTAATTATTAATTAATAAAGTTTTAGTCCTAAATATCAATTTCTTCTCATTTAACGTATTTATTGGTATTATTAAAATATGTACCCGTTGCGTTTATCTTTTTCCGTCCGATACTTCAAATTGTGCAAAATTTCACGGTCCGTATCTCACCGTTAAATTCCAGAGAATTGCCGTTTAATTCCATAAAAGTGGAATTTATTTTCCCATACCGAAATTTTTTGTTTGGCGAAATTAATTCTATTTTCAATATGAATTAAATACGCGACATCCAATTTTTTAAAAATGAAATAATTTTGCGAGGATTTAGTTCAATAGGTACTAGGTCAATTTTTAAAAATTAAATGTCGCGGATTTAATTAATTTTTCAAATGAATTTAAATCCATTGATAAACATGAATTTATTCCGCTACAAAAATTAGAAGGTTGACAAACAAAATTGTTATCGCAAGTGTAAAATCTTGAAATGAACTTGAACTGAAATGTTACACATACGTTATACCTTCACGAAAAAGTACTAAACATCGTTTTGGATTACAAAAGTTGGAATTGAATTTAACATTGCAATATTTTAACAGTAATAAGATATTTCTCAACATTTGGTAACAATTATAATTATTCATAAAAACGGTTAATCTATTATAATCTATTGTTAGAATTGCTTTTTAGTGTCCAAATCTAAAAAAACTTTAATACGAAATAATATTAACCCTGACCAGCACCCGGATTCCGGTTATGAGTATGTGAAATATTTTTCAACTAGTCAGTTCGCATTCTCATAAAAATTCCGATACCGATTAGTAAAGTACGAGATAAGTTATGAGATATCCGTTTGAGACAAATCTTCTTCCAAATAAGTTATCGGTCGCCATCTCATATAGAAACAAAATATTACGTTACAATTACAATAAAATATTATAAATTAAAATAATTGATTGCTATAAATTACAAACTGTTAAGTTTTAAAATATTTTGATAATAATAATTTATAAAACAAATATCGGTTAAATTCAAAAGCGTCCGCTTTGAAGCAGAACACTTTGGAGAAAGCGGAATTTTAATAGAAACAATCTCGTTACTGGCTGCTCTTTGGGAGCCCCTCTGTTCTAATTGATTTAGGATGACATGAAATTATGTAGCAGCCTTTTGTTTTCATATTGTACTTAATAAAAATTTAAAGCGGTATTCCTTTTAATTTGTATGTTTTGGATTTTTTTTAGGGTATTTTTATTTTTACCATGGTTTCTGATTATTGTATGATGTAAAGCAAAAAATAAAAAATATTTAAATGATTTAAAATTAACCAAATATTTTGTACTTACTTACTTATTCAGTATATAGAAGTTAGTAGAAGGAGAAAATAGTGGTAAATTTCGTTAAAATGCCGCTCTCTGATTTTAACTAGCTATAGTAAAATTATTTCTGTTGTAAAATGTTTTCTTTCTTTTAGACACAGTCACGAGTCAGAACTAAATTTCCTACTTCTTTCGGTAACTTTTCGTTAAATTAAAGTGGAATTTTCTTATGAAAGCCCATAGCATTCTATGTCTAGGGTTTCTCAAATCGAATCCTTCAGATTCAGAATCATCTAATCTTGACCTATATAAATACATCAAAAAATTAGTTTCTAACGAGATTGGCGGCGCTTGATGGAGTATTCACTAATGCCACTACTAGATCAGAATTTATCCCCGAAAAAATTGACAAATTAATGTACGAAGGGACTACTAAAAAATGTTCATGATTATTTCACAATAAAAAAAAATCAAATTGTTGAGGAATTGCTAAAACTATCCGAAATCAATGGCCTAGCAAATGACCGTGACAATGACAGTGGTATTACAGATTATTCAGATTTATAAGATCATGATGTTCGAATTTCATTTTATATTCATCATTTTCATTTAGTAGAATATGACGAAAAAATTAGCATACATCAAAAAACCTGTAATCATTAATTTTGTCTATTAAATAAAATTAAGGAGAGCTTGGGGCACGAATACCAACTAGTTTTAGGCGTAAGAACTCGGTGTAATTCAATGACTGATATGGTTGAAGTATTCCTTAATCTTTGGGAACGGGTTCAAGATACTTAAAATGAGTCAGACTTGGCCGAAAATATTGACTTTAGAGACCTAAATGATTTAAATGAGGCCCGGGTTCGATTCCCGGCGGGTGATTAAAAAATCACGGCTGGTTTAATGTAAGGATCAATGAATTTATCACTCATTATCCGTTGTAAAAATGATTGCAAAAGTTCACTATGAAGCGGGCAAATCCCTCTATGGGATGTAGGCCAGCGAAAAAAAAAATATACAATTAAGCCTCAAGAATGCCACATTAGTTACGGCGAATGTTGCAATTAAATTCAAGAAAGAAAAGCGTAAAAGTTTGGAGCACGGCCACGGAAATGTTGAATATGTTATTCTCAGTTTATGTTTTTCTGCTTCAAGAACGTGCTTTAATTGCCACCGAAATAATGACACCAAAGCTCACCATGGAACAGGAATTAACAGAAATCTTAAACAACGCAGAACAAATTCGTCATAAACCGGCAGATTATATGGTTTATAAATGAAACAAGAATCCATAATGAAGAGCACCAAAGTTTAAACCTCCTGAATAATGAAATTTGAAAAGTATCGTATGTACAAATTTGGATAATGCGGCATACTTGCCTCTGATTAGAAAGAGAACTAATAAAAACAGGAAGTAGGTATAATCTTTCAATTAAGCCAACTAACATAACTACCGTCCTCTTGCTTTGGTAAACTTAAATCTAATAAAACTAGCAATAAAGAGAAGACCTACAAATACCTGGGCTTGTGTGGCTTTGAAAATAATCTCTCTAATCGAATGTATCAGAAAATTAAGTGAAATTGTTAAAAATTTCTAAAGGTGAGAACAAGAAGAGAAGGGCGATGAAGGAAACTTTATAGCATTGTACAATTATAACAAAACGTTTTAGATTAAATCTCCTGGACAAAATATAATCTGGGATCAGACCTAGAAAGCTTTAATATGTTATAATAATGTTATAATATAATGGCTTAAAGTGAGATACGCTCTTTTACATATTATCTCAAATTCAAAATCTCCAGATTCGATTTCTTATCTGGTAACTACAAACAACTGTAATTATCATTTATAAAAGCAATAATTCAAAAAACTTATACGATTTTGAACGACTCATAATTTTAAAAACGTTTTCCTAAAAAATGCGAATTTGACACTTGGGCCATCATGATTTGTGACCACAGTTCATCCGACTTGATACGTCGGTCAATGACATTCAGCTCTAGATAGCTTCTTGGCAGGCATATCCACTTCATAATTACTGATGAAGAGTTTAGAGAAATTGGTCGACAAATAAATACCTACGAAGCTGGATGTTCTTGAAGAGAAAATATATTTTGAAGCGTGACGCATAGTCGAATTTCCAATGTACCAATGTAAATGAAATGTGTAACTCTCAAATGAAGAAAATAAATAATTGAAAAATATATCAAAGTTGGCTCTGACGAATTAAAATAATACTTGCCAAATTTATCTTTAGTTTTCCTAATGCACGTTAGATGTCTAAGATTTGTACAGAAAAATACGAAAAAAAAATTATTTAATCCCAAAATTATGGCACGTTCTTAATATTTTGTGAGTTTGTTTTGCTTTTCCTCCAAATTTTGAACTTGAAATTTCCCCAGGTGTCAATTTTTGGTGCGATTTTTTAAAATGTTTACTGCCATCACTGCCATCTATGTAATGTATATTGACTTAATGCACACGATTTGTAGTAAGCTTTTCTTTTTAATTTGACCAGAATGCTGTTGTTATGAACTTTATTTATATTTTGGTTTAAATAAATCAATTATTACAAGAAAATGAAAACGATTTACTTAAACGATATTCATATAAGTTGAAATTCAAACATTTATGAAAATATTTCAGAAACCATAATTAAGAATTTGCAACGTTTTCATTTACAAATTTGTCTTAGGAAAAAAAGTGATTACCCATATGTTTTATGTATTTTACTATGGAAATTTTGGTTTTTTCGTCGTTTCTAATTCCCTTATAAAAGCTTCGTTTTTTAGATTATGGCTTGTATAATCAAGATTGCTTTGATACTATATGACCATTTGATATTATATCCTAAAATTCAAACTAACCGAGTTGTTTGCAAAAACTTAACAGCGACCCTCTAATGGGTTAAAGGACCTTTCCCATTCACCAACCTCGGTGTTATGAATTATCAGTGTTGCACTGTATCTTTTTATATTTTATATTATATAATTATTATATTGAAATTTGGTTATTTTTAACTATAATACAATTGTAAGTATTAAATTGTAATTAAATTGTTTATGTAAACCCTTATATACATACAACCATTCAAAATCTGTATAAAGGAAAGTTTTTTGTAATTCAAGATCAAAGTTTGTCATATACAAAATTTATTCGAGTGTACAAAATATGATTAACAGTGTATTCAACAAAAAATAAATTGAACGAATTTCTAGTTAGAATATATTCCGCCTTAATTCACAAAAATTTTATTTTGATATGCAATTTTACACAAATTATCAAATTAAATAATTTTTTAACAATATTCGAACGAAAACAATATCAAAAACGATTCACGGCTTCATTCATAATGTTTTTTGCTATAAATTTCATAGAATTAATTTTTGTTGGGCCGATCTCAGATATGTCCAAAGAATTTCACTATATACATTTAACAGCTTTATTAATTAGCTATCGATATCATCTGGTCTGATTAATGGCTAGTGAGAAGCACTATGAATTAACAAGTTTTGAATTTAAAAAATCGGAAATCGGAAATTTATATCAAAAAAATTGATCGAGCTCCGATTTTTTAAATTGAAAGCTTGATAATTCATAGTACTTTTCACTAGCCGTTAATGAGTCCAGATGATATCAATAGCTAATAAATCAAGCTATTTAATGTATATAGCGAAATCATTCGAACATCTTTGAGATCGGCCCGACAAAATTAATTCTATGAAATTTATGTCAAAAAAAATTGATTGAACATTTTTTTAATTTACTTAAAAATAAAATAAAATATACCAAATTCAACTCGTGGGATAGTTTAAAACTTGAATTAAAAAACAAATTTCAATATTCTTGTTCAATCGAACAATTTCAAATAGAACTAATTAATATTCGGCAAGAACGTAATTAAAATGCAAGTGAAGTAGAAAAATTGCTTTCAGAATTAATTGAAGTTTTTGATTCCATAAAAATAGCTATTGAAGCTTGCATTATTATTTTTAAGTTGATACTGGAGCTGATATTAGTATAATTAAACGAAATTTCATAAACGACGATACCTTGTGTTATTCTGATAGAAAATACAAAGTTAAAGGTATTACTGATGAAACAATGGAAACCGCTAGTGATGCTAATAGGCGCATTTTATTTGACCATTAACAACAACATGCCATATATCCAATACTATCATATTTTGGTATTCCTGAATACCCGCTGGGTAAGTGGTTTTCAAAATCTAATTATAGAATCTTCGCTAAATTTTATTTTTAAAGTTCTAAAGGTTATCGATACTGTCTTGTATTCAATTTATATTGACATAAACAAAATTGTTGTTTGGTAATAATTGTAATTTTTTATTTTTCGTGCCAGAGTCTAACGTAAATTACAAAATAATTGTTGTATATCAAAAATGTGACTCACAAATTTAGCCGAGATTTTTTTTTCGAAGTTCGGCAGAGACGCGATTTCGAAATGAATGCCTATTTGAATTTGGTCAAATAAAATGAGCCTAATATAACATTTACAAATTCATTAATTCGACATTCATTCCAAATTGTTCCAAGTTCTTTTCCTATTCATTGTGCTGGTATTATTGGCAAAAATTTCCTATCCAAACACAATTGTAAAATCGATTTTTCCAATTATAATTTCGAAATTCCATTAAATGATGAAACAAGTATATTGAAACTAACTACTAAATCTGGCGTATCAATTCCTGCTCGTTCGGAAAAAACATTTACTGTTCATCTAAATATTCCAAATAATACAGATTACGTTTGCCAATCTCATGAAATTCGTAGTGGTGTATATATTGTAAATTTAATTCTAAAATTTGGCAACAATTTAACAACAGTAAGTCTTGTTAATACCAACGATTATGACGTGAAACTGGAAAATTCAGAATTACCATTAAATAAATTAGATGAATACCGGGTGACATACTTACTGCGACAGATGCTACTTATCACAAAATTCGAACTGAAGCAAATTCCCAATCTATTTATGTATATTAAACAGTACCGATTGCCTGAGTCAACTAAAACAGAAATTGATAAGCAGATATTTCAAATGCTGGAAGTCGAAATCATTGAACCTAGCAAAAGCCTGTGGAATTTTCTTGCTATTCTAGTACCGAAAAAATCAAACAATGACGAAAAATATGGAGAATAGTCGTAGATTTTCGTAAATTGAACGATATCACCGTAAATGATATGTTTCCTTTACCCAATATCTCCATCTTGGAAAATCACAATATTTCACTACAGTAGATCTAGTAAATAGTTTCCATAAAATATGTTTAGATGACTCCGACAATTAAAAGACTGCATTTAGCACTTTCTTAGGACATTTCCAATTCAACAGAATGGCATTTGGAGTAAAAGTTGCACCATCGACATCCCAACGCTTAATGAACCATATAGTTAGTGGATTAAATTGGATTAAGTGTTTACATATCTTATTTAGACGACGTAATTGTAACAGGTCATAACCTCAAAGAACATAATTCTAAATTAGAATCTATTTTTGATTGTTTCAAAATTAACAATTGAAAAGTTAATTTAGGAAAATGTCAGTTCTTGTCAAAAGAAATTGTCCATCTCGGACATAATGTAACAGAAGATGGAATCAGACCGGATCAATCAAAAATAACAGTAATAAAGAACTATCCACAACCAACAAATCAAAAACAAATATAGTCGTTCCTAGAGTTATCTGGATATTATCGCAGATTTATTAACAATTATTTTTCAATAGCAAAACATTTAATCAGTCTTTTAAAAAAGGGTGAACCATTCGTTTGGGATGCTGTTTGCGATAAATACTTTAATAAATTAAAAAAATCATTGACTAAACCTCTAATCTTACAGTATCCAGATTTTACTGAAACGTTTACCATTGCTACTGATGCGAGTGACATGGCGATTGACACAAACTCAAAAACCATTTTGATTTACCGATTGCGTATGCAATGTGCTTTTTTTTAATACAAAATATTTCACAAAAAATTTATGTCAAAGAACTTTTAAAATAAAATATTATGTATCAATAAATTGAAGCTTTATTCCATCATTTTTGACGGGTTTTAACTAGTTCTACTTATATTTAACAATATATGTAGATTACCGGAATTTACAAAAAAGGAATCGATAAACAAATATTTCAAACCGTAGAAGGTGACATTATACAACCATGTAAGAGCCAATGAAATTTTCCGTTAATATTTTTTTCTAAAAGCTCCAGTAATGAACAAAAGTAGTGGAGAGTCGTGGTTGATTTCCGAAAATGTATTGATGTCACTATTCGTTATCTTTTTCGACTACCTAGCATCACGAGTATCTTAGCTCACCTCGGTAAATCTAAATATTTCACTATCATTGATCTCGAAAATGGCTACCATCAGATACTTTTAGACAATAAAGTTAGGAGAAAACAAGATTTAGCTACATAAACAAGGCATTTTCAATCTCTCTTCGAGCTAAAGTCACTCCACCAACATTTCAACCTCATTTGAACAATATTATAAGATGGTTAAATGGAATCAAAAGTTTAGTGTATATAGATTATGTGATAGTCGCGGGCTACAATATTATGGATCATAATGCTAAATTAGATACAATTTTGAACAGCTTTCAAACCAATAAATTGAAAATAAATTTAAAAAAATGCCAATTTGTATCAAACCAAATCGTTTACTTGAGGTAAACTGTAATAGAACACGGAATCAAGACAGATCTATAAATAGTAAAGTTGTATGAAGTTATCCGCAAACAATCATTCAAAAAGAAGTAATCTCATCTTTAGGCCTACCAGAAATTGTTAAACCCTTTAAAGTCTTTAGTAAATCGAAAAAAATGTTATATTTAATTTAAATTTTAAAATGTCCCAATATAATTCTGCCTTTCAGAATAAAAGTCAGTGCGAGTGACCTTACAATAGGTGCCATCCTTTCCTATAAATAGCTATTTTTGTGATAGTTGTAACATTTTTCCTTCTAGCAAATTAAGAAATTAACAAGACCATTTACATATCCATACCGTAATTTTCATCTCCTGAATAATAGTATTTGAAAGTATGGTGCCACCGAACCGAGCACTAATATAGATTAAAAACCATTTGGTTGAGGTCAAATATGTATGAGATCTACAACAGGGTCGATTTTTATAGAAGGTAAACATTATACATTAACAAGAGCTAGAAACGTGTTAAAATGTTTCCAGGAGATGTACGTTCTCTCTTTCTCACGTATACGTACAAGCTGCTACCTGATTGCTTCTAAGTCTTCTTAGGTCGAAGCTGAGCCGATTCAGAAATTCGAAGCAAGAATAATTTGATATTATTTTGAAACCGGTTTACGGGTTAGCTCTCATCATAGACATTTCAAAAAATGTTATGGAGTGCGACAAAATAAAGATTTTGCAAGCATTTTGGTTACAATAATACTGTTCTTTCTCTAATTTTAATTTTTAATTATCAAACATTTTTATAAGACAAAAATGTGCCTATATTACCGATTTTAATTTCTAACGATAAAGTTTAAGAATTATTTATCCAAATCATAACAATAATTTACATTTAGCCCGTCTTTTAAGGTATACACCGAATAAACCTTACTTACTCCGCAGGCGGTTTTGTGAGTAAAGAGAGTGAATCAGCGGTAACCATCATTATGTATATGAAAATTTCTAAAGTAATCCAACAAAGATAAAGATAGACAACAATAAAATTTAACTTAAATTCAAGAAGGATTTCCTAGAAATAGAAAATTTTAATTTAAAATTGCTGCCTTTTAAGCTGAACCCGCTTTCTTTGAATGTAAGAACCTATCTTTCAAATTAACCAACCTAACTTTTTAATTATTTATCCTACCTTATAAATTAAAATAAGCTGCTTTTTATATTTACCAGGAGGTCTTTAAAATTAGGCACCCAGTTTCTAAATTAATTCTTTTAGTTAATAATCCCCCTTTATAAATTAACTAATCATACTAAACTGACTTACTTGCCTATTAAGTTAAGCAAGTGGTTTTTAAATTCACCAGGCCATCCATTCAAATAAATCAACCAACCTTTTAAATTGACTACTGTTCCTTGTAAATTAACCCAAATGTATGTAGGGATAATCGCACCTCTGACACCCGTTAATAAAATAATAATAATTTGATATCGCAAAAGATAATAATTGTACACTGTCATGATTTTTGCGCAAAATTAAATTAAAGTTAAACCACTACAACACTTTCATAAATCAAAATAATAAAATATATTCAGGTAAATACATACACGAAATGAGTAAATTCTACAAAATTTAATTGCTGGAATCGATAAGGATGTCCTAAAACGAGGACTGATTCGTATATGTTGTTCGTTTGGTTGGAAGTCCACCATAATGGAAAATTAACCAAAACTGCTGAAATTATGAGTGAGGCTATCCTAGGTTATGAAAATCGATCCATTATTTATATTGATTATATTAAGCGCTACCGTCGAAGACAGTTTTATGATAAGGGTAAACTTTATTACTCTAGCTCTAGTCAAAAATATTACAATATCTAGACAAGTGCGAAAACAAGTGTCAACGGCCATGGCATGAATTATTTTTGAATGCTATCATTAAGCGAATTAACTTTTTAAGTTCAAAATTTGTTAATAAGAGATTTGTCATTTCTTTGCATTGTAGGTTGAGAATAGTATTTTAATTTGATGAAAAGCCTGAATTTTGTGAAGGCTGATGCAATGCAAGCGGCAAGAATTTTTCAAAAATTATTTGTCATACTGTAAAGCTGATAATTATTAATTACATCGGTATATTTTTTGAGCGTGGCAGCATTTAAACTGTAAAGGAAAAGACTCAACAACGCTATATTCGAGGGAGAGGGGGATTGGTTGAAAAATTGTATTCGAATTTTTTAAGCGTCCAATCGTTTAGTCTTTTAAAATGGTTCTGCATTTTTCCAAACCCGCTAATCATTTTAAACCTTTTGCTCAAGGACGAATTCCCTAAAGGAAGATTTCCCATCGCCAGTTTACTTTGTGATTTTGTGGAGTTTTTTTGAGCCTTTTATTTTGATGGTATTCCATTGAAACCCCATCAACACGATTGAAATCTCAGAATTTTTGAAATTTATGGGTAAAATACAAGCTTATTAATAAATATATTATTCATAAATTTGCATTTGGTTCAACCCAAAGAAATTTTAAGATAGTGATAATATGATTAAACCTAGAGTCGAAAAAATTCTGAGAAGTTTTAAAGAAACACTAGTACAATATAGAATATTTTTACTAATTTTAGTTGTTCAGTGTGACGGCTAGAATAAATTATAAAAATATAAAATAAAATATAATAATAATGTCACAAATAAATTTGTAGAAATACAACCCTGTCTGGCGTAAAAAAAATGATTATTTTGTTTCATTTCAATAACATTTTATAATAATTAAATAATTTTAAAATAAAGCCTTAATAAAGAACCTGTTGATTCTAATCTGCCATGTAAATTGTTTTGTCGGTTGACTTTTTACTCATACTTATAATTCCAAAGAATTCTTCGTAATTAAAATTAACACATAATGAACTCTATTTTAAGTAACATGCCTTTTATAAGCAAAATGAGATTCATTTATAGAAGACATGTCAATCAAAAAGCTATAAAAAATATGTAGCTTAAAGTATTTGTTTCAATAATATATACCTGGTAACAAAATAATAGTCTAATTCCAGTTGCAAAGACAAACCTTACAAGTGTCAGCATTATGCAGTATACGTAATACAAAATTCACTTATTTATTTGTTTTTATATTCCTAAAAATGTACAATATATAAATTGTAATTCAATATTATTTCGAAGACTTTCAATTTTTTACCTAATACTACGTGTATATACACAAAAACTAAATAACCAAAAAAAAAAAATTTAACCCTTTCACTCTCTGTATGCAATATATTTTAAACAAAAGGAAACCCTTTTTATCTATATAAATTCAATATTTTTTAATTTATTCACAATAAATTTAAAACTATTGTTATGTAAAACTAATATAAATCTCAACCCTTTTATATACATAAAATATTTAACATATGATCAGGATAGCAACAACACCAAAATATACCGAAAGGTAGGAATAAAAAAGGTTGAAATTTTTAATCATCCACATCATCCTTGTTTGTATATTTTGTAAATTAATTTTGTTTAGTTTTATTTAAAACTTCGTTAGGTTAAGATCACACGAGTGAGAGTAAAATTATACCATAAAATAAGCGCGGGAAAATTATTATTTTCCTTTTAATTAATAAAACATAACCAACAATTTAATACAAATATTATTTGAGTGAAACTTACCACAGTTGAGTGTAATGTGTTTGCAATATAGTTTTTTGCACCTTTAAAAGTTTTTCACAAGTTCACGATTTATTTTTTTTTTTTTTTATTAAATAAAAGCTCTATTTATTTAATATATCACAGAAAAATAAAAACAAGAAAAAGTTTTGTATATATATAAATATGAAATAAGAATGTGACTGTTATTAAGGACGAGCAATATACGAATGAATCGTTTGCGACGATTTGCGTCTTGTGATTTTTTTTTTTTTGATATTTTTTTTTTCTTCAAAAAATATACATAAAAGTATAACAAAAAGTTTTTCATTTTTTTTTTTTTTTTGTATTTTAAAGAAAATTTTTAACATCAAAACATACACAAACACCAAAATGGAATAAAAACGAAAAAAAAAAAGAAAATGGGAATTTTTTCAACCCACCCGCGCGCGATTTTCAAAATTTTGTTGTTGTTATGTTTTCTTTCTACCCCAAAAAGTTTTATAAACCGAACTTGTGTATATGTACGTACATACATATATATAAGTAATATACATGCATATATCAATATTGTATATAAGAAAATTTTAGATATTTTTGTGTATGTACGAGTGTATATATTTACATGTTCAGCATTATTATGTACGAGTGTATTCACATAACGTACAAATGACAATGTGATATCCGTTTTGAATTTTTTACTTCTTCGAGTGTTTTTATTCAGTTTTGTATGTAGATTGGCATGACAAAAAAATACAGTTTCATAGTTAACCTCAAAAAATATTTTTTTTATTTTTTGTTGATTCGGATAACAGATAAATCCGTTCGATCTGTATAGTATACGCAGAGTATTTGTTCTGCGTTCTAGGACACTTAATTCGATTCCTCTCGCCACAATTCATCCTCTGATCTTAATTTATTTATGATGGATTTTCGATTATATCTACACGTTTATTGTTAGTAGGAATCCACGTAGATTTATGGTGGAAATTTAGTTACATATACTATATACACGTACTTTATACATAATATATTTTATGTCGTTATGTATCACATATTGATGGGTTTTTATGTATTCATAAAATATAATTTTGTATGTTTTATTTATAAAATGTGAACGAACATCTTTGCCAGAGGTGTATAACGATTTTGTGTAAATTTAGAGTGACAATATTTTACAAGATGTGACAAAACCACAAACGTTGCTTTATTCAATTTTACAAATAAATTAAACACTATTCTCATCATTAGATTTAATTTTGTCCAATTTGAGAAATTATACTCTATCTTTGGAATTATTTCATATTTTGAATCAAGGGCACAAATTATTTTGAAATCCGATAAATGTGACACTACTCCATTAAATACCTATGGTTTACTCGAATTTTGACCAGTATATTGTTTTCTAAAAGTTTTGGTAGATTTCACAATATTTTATGAGAATTTGCTCGTAATATTAGAATGTATACAAAAAGTCAATCTATAATAACTTTGAGAATATGTATTGATTCTGGGAATTTTTAAAATTTAAATTAATTTTGAAATTAAAAGCTGGTTGGGAATTACAATTATTTTAAATCTCTAATTTTGAAATTATAAGAAATTATGAACAATTTAAGCATATTGCTACTCCTTTACCAAAACCATCCAGCTCTGAAAACATTTTCCACACTAAATTAACCAAAATTCAATTTTGTTCACTAAATTCATAAGAATTTTAGTAACATAGGCTATAGTTCGAGTTAAATTTCAAAAATGAATGGTTAATAATTTTAAAAATTTTATATTAAAATTTTGGAATTAATAACCGTTATGATCTAGGAGATAATATTTCTTTTTATTTTATGTTACAACTAACAATTCATAAATATTGCTTTAACAGTAACAATATTTCAAAATTCATAATTAAAAATTCCAATGAATCGGATAAAATTAAATTAATTTTAATAAATTTACATATAAAATATTTTACAATTAGACTATGATGTCTCAAAATTTTTAAATTTAGTGAATATTCAAATTAAAAGTAAAATTTAAAAAAAAAAATCTCTAATCTAAGAGTGAAAAAATGAACATCATTCTGAATCTCAATTTTAATGAAATACAAAATGTTGATGTGTGTTAATATACCAAAATTATCTAGTTCTGAAAAGTGTTTGCTCTAAAATGATTGATTTACTATAAAAATTCGAAATTTCTACAGAAGCAGCAACATTTAAATAAGTCTTAGTTTTTGTTAAAATGCTTCAAGAACTTAAATTTTTAAATTAATTAATTTAAAACTTAGAATTTTAATATTAGTACCTACTATTTCAAAATTGTAATCATAATGTTAAACAATTTCAAAACTATCAATCCAAAATTTAAGAAAAATTCAACATATTTTGTGTTAGGATATTTATCTGTTGAATATGACCTGCCTAAACAGAACCAGTTTGTGCATGATGATTGTTAGTTTATCAACCTGTTATGCACAATGTAAGGGCTCATTACAGAAAATATGAAGTCTGAAAATAAATTCCTCAATTCAATAAGCCAGCTTACTGGGAATACATTTAGTTGGTTTAGTTAATTGAGAAATTCAGTTGCCATAAATTTTATAAATCTTAACACAAGTAAAAATGTGACCCCCATCTTTTAGATATTTTTATTTAGTAGATTTTCTTCAGTTTCAATATGCTTTTATCAACATTTCGATATAATATTCAACATTTTTTGCGTTTTACTTTTAATTATACTTATAAGCTCCTTTTCTGCTGCAATAACTTTTATTGCAATTGCAAGATTTCACCATAAAACCGATCTAAAATTCGATGCAGATTGAATGGCTTTTTTTAATTTTGCCATACTGGGTGCAATGAATTGTTCCATTTCGAATGACATAGAAAATATAATTGCTGTACTGTTAGAATTGTCCAAGATAAAGGGGGTGTAAATTTCGAACTCCAGAAAGAAAGGAAACTATACCCTGATAAGAAGATAACCAGTCCCTAGATATCAGAGGTATAGAAGGTCCTACAGAGGACCAGGGTAGACGTAGTTGATTGGAAGCAGCAAACATTTCAGCTACTCTGCCTAGATACGAAGTTCACGGTGCTGATATTTGAAATCATCCTTGGACTGTCGGCTAAATAATCACGACAAGAATATGTGTAATATCTTATCAGAGAGAAATGTCCAGCCTCTGCGGCAACCTAGCCGATGAATCAATGTGCAATCCGTATTCTCCTTTTAAAGAATATTTTACAATCCTCAAAACATAAAGCAACTGCACTGCAATCTACAAATCTCCTAAGTAGACATTAGTCGGCTTAGTACTTTTGACAACTGGAATGCAGTTTATTGTAAAATATTTCTATATGGTTTAAGAATAAATTAAATATTAAAAACTGGCTTCACAATTAAAAATCAAAAGTTAAAAATTAAAAATTAGAAATTCCAAATTCAAATTTCTAAATTCAAAATTAACAAATTAGGTACAAATTAAAAAATTAAAAATACAAAAATTAAAAACTAAAAATTAAAAATGATCAATTATCAATTAAAACTCAATATTGAAAATTCAAAATCCAAAATTAAAAATTAAATATTAAATATTAAAAATTGAGAATAAAAATTAGAAATTCAAAATTAAAAATTAAAATTAAATATTAAAAATTAAAATATAAAAATTATTAATTAAAAATTAAAAATGATCAATTATCAATTAACAATTAAAAAATTCAACATTAAAAATTAAATATACAAAAACTAAAAATTAAAAACTGGAAATTAAAAATTAAATACAAAAAAAATAAAAATTGAGAGTTTAAAAAAAAATTCAAAATGCAAAAAATTAGAAATTCAAAATTCAATTCAAATTTCAGAATTGAAAATTGAAAATTAAAAATTCAAAATTCAAACTTCTAATTTCAAAATTAAAAATTAAAAAAATAAAAATTAAAAAATTGAAAATACAAAAATTACAAATTAAAAATTGAAATCAAATTCAAATTTCCATATTCAAATTGAAAATTCAAAACTAAAAAGTTTAAAATACAAAAATTAACAATTAAAAATTAGAAATTAAAAATTATCAAATAAAAATTAAAAATTATCAATTAAAAATAAAAATAATCAATTAAAAATTAAAAAATAAAAATTCAAAATTAAATATTAAATATTAAAAATTGAAAATAAAAATTAGAAATTCAAAATTCAAAATTAAAAATTCAATTCAAATTTCAAAATTGAAAATTGAAAATTCAAAATTCAAAATTCTAATTTCAAAATTAAAAATTAAAAAAAAAAAATTAAAAAATTGAAAATACAAAAATTACAAATTAAAAATTATCAAATAAAAATTCAAAATTAAATATTAAATATTAAATATTGAAAATAAAAATTAGAAATTCAAAATTAAAAATTAAAAATTAAAAATTAAAAATTAAAAATTAAAAATTAAAAATTAAAAATTAAAATTAAATATTAAAAATTAAAATATAAAAATAAACAATTAAAAATTAAAAATGATCAATTATCAACTAAAAATTAAAAATTATCAAATAAAAATAAAAAATTATCAATTAAAAATAACAATATTCAATTAAAAATTAAAAAATGAAAATTAAAAATTAAATATTAAATATTAAAAATTGAAAATAAAAATTAAAAATTAAAAATTCAAAACTAAAAATTAAAATTAAATATTAAAAATTAAAACATAAAAATAATCAATTAAAAATTAGAAATGATCAATTATCAATTAAAAATTAAAAAATTCAACATTAAAAATTAAAAATACAAAAACTAAAAAATAAAAACTGGAAATTAAAAATTAAATACAAAAAAAATAAACATTGAAATTTAAAAAAAAAAAATTCAAAATGCAAATAATTAGAAATTCAAAATTCAATTCAAATTTCAGAATTGAAAATTGAAAATTAAAAATTCAAAATTCAAACTTCTAATTTCAAAATTAAAAATTAAAAAAATAAAAATTAAAAAATTGAAAATACAAAAATTACAAATTAAAAATTGAAATCAAAATTCAAATTTCCATATTCAAATTGAAAATTCAAAACTAAAAAGTTTAAAATACAAAAATTAACAATTAAAAATTAGAAATTAAAAATTATCAAATAAAAATTATCAAATAAAAATTAGAAATTATTAATTAAAAATCAAAATAATCAATTAAAAATTAAAAAATAAAAATTCAAAATTAAATATTAAATATTAAAAATTGAAAATAAAAATTAGAAATTCAAAATTCAAAATTAAAAATTCAATTCAAATTTCAAAATTGAAAATTGAAAATTCAAAATTCAAAATTCTAATTTCAAAATTAAAAATTAAAAAAATAAAAATTAAAAAATTGAAAATACAAAAATTACAAATTAAAAATTATCAAATAAAAATTCAAAATTAAATATTAAATATTAAATATTGAAAATAAAAATTAGAAATTAAAAATTAAAAATTAAAAATTAAAAATTAAAAATTAAAAATTAAAAATTAAAAATTAAAAATTAAAAATTAAAAATTAAAAATTAAAAATTAAAAATTAAAAATTAAAAATTAAAAATTAAAAATTAAAAATTAAAAATTAAAAATTAAAAATTAAAAATTAAAAATTAAAAATTAAAAATTAAAAATTAAAAATTAAAAATTAAAAATTAAAAATTAAAAATTAAAAATTAAAAATTAAAAATTAAAAATTAAAAATTAAAAATTAAAAATTAAAAATTAAAAATTAAAAATTAAAAATTAAAAATTAAAAATTAAAAATTAAAAATTAAAAATTAAAAATTAAAAATTAAAAATTAAAAATTAAAAATTAAAAATTAAAAATTAAAAATTAAAAATTAAAAATTAAAAATTAAAAATTAAAAATTAAAAATTAAAAATTAAAATTAAATATTAAAAATTAAAATATAAAAATAAACAATTAAAAATTAAAAATGATCAATTATCAACTAAAAATTAAAAATTATCAAATAAAAATAAAAAATTATCAATTAAAAATAAAAATATTCAATTAAAAATTAAAAAATGAAAATTAAAAATTAAATATTAAATATTAAAAATTGAAAATAAAAATTAAAAATTCAAAATTAAAAATTAAAATTAAATATTAAAAATTAAAACATAAAAATAATCAATTAAAAATTAGAAATGATCAATTATCAATTAAAAATTAAAAAATTCAACATTAAAAATTAAAAATACAAAAACTAAAAAATAAAAACTGGAAATTAAAAATTAAATACAAAAAAAATAAACATTGAAATTTAAAAAAAAAAATTCAAAATGCAAATAATTAGAAATTCAAAATTCAATTCAAATTTCAGAATTGAAAATTGAAAATTAAAAATTCAAAATTCAAACTTCTAATTTCAAAATTAAAAATTAAAAAAATAAAAATTAAAAAATTGAAAATACAAAAATTACAAATTAAAAATTGAAATCAAATTCAAATTTCCATATTCAAATTTAAAATTCAAAACTAAAAAGTTTAAAATACAAAAATTAACAATTAAAAATTATCAAATAAAAATTATCAAATAAAAATTAGAAATTATTAATTAAAAATCAAAATAATCAATTAAAAATTAAAAAATAAAAATTCAAAATTAAATATTAAATATTAAAAATTGAAAATAAAAATTAGAAATTCAAAATTAAAAATTAAAAATTAAAATTAAATATTAAAAATTAAAATATAAAAATAATCAATTAAAAATGATCAATTATCAATTAAAAATTCAACATTAAAAATTAAAAATACAAAAACAAAAAATTAAAAACTGAACATTAAAAATTAAATACAAAAAAAATAAAAATTGAAAGTTAAAAAAACAAAAATTCAAAATGCAAAAAATTAGAAATTAAAAATTCAAAATTCAAAATTCAATTCAAATTTCAGAATTGAAAATTAAAAATTCAAAATACAAAATTCTAATTTCAAAATTCAAAATTCAAAAAATAAAAATTAAAAATTGAAAATACAAAAATCAAAAATTAAAAATTGAAATCAAAATTCAAAATTCAAATTTCGAAATTAAAATTCAAAATTCAAAAATTAAAAATGTAAAATACAAAAAGGAGCAATTAAAAATTAGAATTAAAAATTATCAAATAAAAATTAAAAATTATCAATTAAAAATAACCAATTAAAAATAAAAAAATAAAAATTTAAAAATTCAAAATTAAATATTAAAAATTGAAAATAAAAATTTAAAATTCAAAATTCGAAATTAAAAATTTAAAATTAAAAATTAGAAAATTAACAATACAAAAATTAGAAACTAAAAATTAAAAATTTAAAATTCAAAAAATAAAAATTAAAAATTTAAAAAAAAAATCATAAAGCAAAATTAAAAATTAAAATTGAAAAATTAAAAATTAAAAATTAAAAATTTAAAATTCAAAATTAAAATATAAAAATTATCAATTAAAAATTAAAATTAAAAAGTTCTACATTAGAAATTAAAAAAATTAAAAATACAAAAATTAAAAACTAAAAATTAAAAACTGAAAATTAAAAATTTCAAAATTAAATCCAAAAAATAAAAATTCCAAATTCCAAATTCAAATTTCAAAATTAAAAATTAAAAAATTAAAAATACAAAAACTAAAAATTAAAAATTCAAAATTCAAAATACAAAATGCAAAATTAAAAATTAAAATATAAAAATTATCAATGTGCGGTGATCTTGCTAGAGTACATTAGTAAAGAGCCGATGGCTTACAGCCATACAAGTTTTGTCGAGAAAACACTAGCAGTTGCAAGGTTCAAAGTATTCTGTACCGCAACTACGAAGGTAGAAAATTGGGGGTATTTAGCGACACGGTGTTAGACGTTAATCAAAATGTAACTGATAATTAAGCCACAATTTTAAATTAGCAAAAAATTTACTAAAGATATGTTGCTTTATTTTTCAATAGACAAATCTGTCTATAATAAACAAACAATTGAATTTCTCAAATGCAATACAAAAATTAGTTCACACCAGTGAAATATTCGAAGATTTATGTTCTATTGAATTATTTGTGAGAAGCGTTATCTCAATCTCAAGTAAAGACTCCTTGGCGAATTTTTAACTTAAATAAATCCAGAAGAAATAAACAGTATTCTTAGCCCCTGTAATTTTAAAATTAAAGCTAATCGACACGGCTTTTAACTCCGATTAAATATACAAATTCTTGTTTACAAGTCTCTTATGGTTTAAAGTTTCTTTATTGTTCATGACGTTCCTTGATCATATATTCCAAGTAAGCAACTCCTGCTCTGAAGCTGTATTATTATTATTATTTATATTATGATTTATTCATATTATATTTTGATATTTTTTGAATTATTTTTCAATAAAATGATGATACCTACTCTTAAAGGAAACTAAATGACTTTGTCAGAAGAATATGGAGTTATAATACATCAGTGTATTCAGCTTTTCTTTTTGTGTATGTATTGCAAAGTATTTCATGCTAAATGTATAATTTTCATATACAAAAAATACATTACGACGCATATATGTATAAATGTCCATTTTTAACTAAAAGAATTACCAAAGACTGATCTTTGTACTAAAGACGGCAAAGTAGTTTTACTTATTTGGCTTTTTAATCAACAATTCCAGTAAAGAAGTTAATTCATTTTTTTATTGCCACTCTCTCCTTGTATTTTAATTCCATTATCAAATATCACCTAAAACATATATCATCTCCATAAATCCCAATGTGACTCCTAAACAAAAAAAAAGCAAAAAATCTACAGCGACATCAAATTTTCACATTTTTTTTTTCGTTCGTTCGTTTTTATATTTTGGATTCATTCCAGATAGCAGAAAATCCTACTTATTTTTCCAATTCAGTTACGTATATTATGTACATAATATTATATACACAACATATGTACATAATATATGAAAAATAAAAAGCCATTTTGTGCTGTATGTGTGTGTGTATGTGTGCTTCAAAATCAATTGTATACATACAAAATCATATATGTGTACTTGTACATATGCAATCATATATGTTTATGTATTTATTTATAAATACATGTATGTAAACATAAAAAGCCAGCCTTTCAACCCTCTTTGTAATAACAATACATCAAGTTCGATATATTTTCGATAATTTTTGGTGTTGAATTTTTGTATACATCTACATACAATACTGGTTAAACAAAACCGTATTTATTAAATCAAAATTATCTCTATTTAAATTTACATGTACCGACAGAATCAATATAATTCCTCTAACCGTCGTTTCAATTTCACTCATTCAATTATTCGTTTCTTCCACAGCTGATTCATTCATTAAAAAACAAAAACAAAAAAAAAAGAAACGGAAAATTTAATTTTTTCACTTTATTATAACTTTAATTTTCATCCCGCAGAAAAACCGAAAGTATTTTTTTTACTCATTTCACCTTGTTTTACTTAACAAAAAAAAAAAAATCCTTAAAGTAACCTTCATTTATTGTCTCGACAAATAAGCGGATGAAAACGAAAACGAAGAAATATATAAAAAAGTATAATGAAGAAAAATAATAATGATTTTCATGGAAATTATGCCGCGGGAAATGTAAATATCCATGTGTGTATATGTAGAGTAATAATATAATGATAATAAATGGAATCAGCTGATTTTCATTTTTTTTCCAACAGACTAGTACACAATATGAACTTTGTTTACGTGCTTTTGTTGTGTTTGCATAAATTAAAAACAAAAAAGTTAAAAAAATAAAAAATGAGGAAAAGAAAAGTTTGTGTTTCTGGGTTTTCCGTTCATTCATTTCGGTTTTCGTTTTTTTTTTACTATACTCTACTACTCTAACGGGGAAAATTAATGAAGAAAGTGGAATTTTATATTTACATTTTTTTTACAGCTTGTTTGGGAAATTGATTTTTTCTTTTTATAAATAAATTTTTAGTTGTATGCATGTGTCTCAATACTAGTACCGTTTAAAACTGGGTAATTAGGATATTATGTATTGAAATCGTTGAAATTAGTACATTTTACGAATTTTAGTGAGGTATTGGTGTAATGAACATCAAATCTGACCAAGGAATGAATTTTGAGTTTACAATATGTCAATTATCTTCTAAGCTGGAAAAATAACTAATTGAATGTTATCTAATTTACATTACTGAGGCAAATCATGGTTATCGAAACTACAATTTTTATTTTTTTGTATTATAACGAATGGGTAAATATTGTAATCGCAGAAAAAAAATTGTTCCAGATTTGCTAGTTTTTCGACTAATTAGATTACTAGTACTCCAAAATATCGATTAAAAGAATGTCAGGTACGTCCTTCCAGTTATTCTTGCTTATAATAAGTTCGCGCAGATTCAATTTTAATTATCATAAAAAATTCAATCAATTGAAAATAATTTAATATAATTCACCATTTTTGTTATTTCATGAGTCAAAATTGAAAATTAAAAATTAGAAATAAGAAATTAAATTTTAAGTTAAAAATATTCTTAAAAATTTAAAAATCAGTCCAAAACGCAGAAAACAAAGTAAAATAATTTAGTTTTACGATTCAATTTTCAACTTTGCCAATTCGGTTGCTTACTTGTCATAAGTTTTTGTCGTCTTTAAAAAAAATATTTCAAGATCGTAAATTCTAGTAAAATGCTTCAGTCTCTCTAAATTATTTCAATTTTTATTGGCAATACAAAATCTTTATAATCAGGTTTAATTGTTGCCTACAAATTAATAATTTTATCGGCTTGAAAATGTGGTAGCCCATCATTTCATTGGAAAATTAACACTAGGGTTGACAGGTGAACGTTGTTCCCAAATTTCCTCGAAATACGGAGATACCGGTGAGAAAAATTTTCATTGAATTTGTTTTGTGATTGGGCATATATTTAATTTTATTTAATATAGTTATGGTGATAACCTCACTACAACAAAATTTGTGTTAGTATCAGAATCGATTTCCGTTAGGGCTCCCCGCTATGACACAACCCGGTAATATAATACCACAAAAATACAGCAGTTTTAGTGCAATGTTTTGCTGCAAAACAGACAAAAACTACTGGACAGAGGACAGCTCTTTATGAGTCTTGCTCCTCTGCCTATTTTTTGAAACCAAAAAAAAATGGACTTGCATAATCCTCACTAACAACGGAGAATCGACGGCTAGGTGTGATATGCTAAATTTGGGAATAATGCCCATTTGCCGATATGACTTTAAAGTTTACCGTAGAATGCTTTTTTAATGAGCAAATATCAGTGCTGGTAACAAACATATTCGAACTTATGCCAATTTAAGCACCCATTTTGGGCCAAATTGATATTTGTTCTCACAGTGCGTCTGGTTGCAACTTTGATAAGCGATCAATTTAGTTGCATCAACTAATTTGTTCGTCTTAATTCCGCGAGTAGCTAAATCTACCGGGTTATTAGTGTCTTTACCATATCCCGAAAGAGCTTTGGATACTAACTAATATATCAAAAGAGATTTCAGAACCCTAAAACTTTTGGAGTAAGTGGGATGTGTTACATATGTATATACTTGAAGACAAGTCTAGGAACCCCATACAGTTCATCAGTCATTAATAACGTCGATATATTGTTTGATATACTTCGATAGTATTCAATACTACGATATCGGTACTTCTTAAACATTTGCAGTACACACGGAACACATTCTACTTACTACAACAATCCCTTCTATTAAGCCATGTGGGACGGCATCTCTTAACCAAACCATTCATAGGAAAAATGCTCTAACGCTGAATAACCGGCGTCATCGGATCTACATGCTCACTACAAAATCCGGTAATTGCGTACTTGTTTTTCTGGTTTTACAAATTCTAGTGAAAATCCAGTGACATTCTTGTTAAAAATCAAGAAAACTGAGTTTTCTAGTAAAATTTAAAGATGGATTTACCCGATTTCTAGTGAAATTGCAATCAAAACCAGATTTTGACTATTTCCTAGTTAATTTCCAGTAATATTTTTAATTATACTGGAATTCTAGTGATAATCTAACATAAAAAATTACTAGAAAAATACTGGATACTGGATGGAATTATGTAAATGAAAATCACGTAAATTTTACCTAACTATTACCAGATTTCCAGTAATAATAAAAATTACTTGAATTCCAGTTAAATTTTTGCATCGCCATATTTTTTAATGTAGTTACTTGAAATCTAGTAAAATTCTAATTAAATTAAATTAAATACAAGATAATTCCTGTTTGCTCGTACAAGGAATTTTTTGTAAATTAAACAGATTCTAGTAATATTCCAGTCAATTTTAACATACAATCAGTTATTACTAGAATTCTAGTAAATTTAGCCGTTTGCTCGCGTATTAATTCCATTTTCGTCGTCTGATATTCAGTGTCAGTAACACCTTGAATTACGTGGTGTGTTGTGGTGAAAAAAAAAAAAAAGTTGTGCTATTATAAAATAAGTAAAGTGAGTATTGAAATATTACAAACACGTAGTTTTAATATTTTATGCAACAGCTATACTGCCGTACATTTAAACGTAATTTACATAATTACATTTTTGGCCAAATTGAATTATTGATGCCAATCAATAGCTGAAATAAATTTTATCAACAATAATTATAAAAAATAATTAAAACTAAATTCAGAGACGCGTTAATAAGGAAAATAGTTTTCGTTTTTAATACAAAGTACACTGCTCAATCCTATTTTTGTGCGGTCCTTTGTTGTGAGATTTTTTTGTGCGATTATTTGTTTTGCCATTTTTTTATTTCTATGCGGATGGAACAAAAATGTTGATCAACATACATAAGGTGCCTATATGTCCAAATGTAATTGATTATCAAATTGCATATGTAGGTACATACTTGTGAAGTTTCGAATTTCTTTTTTGAGTGATTTTTTATGCGGTCCATAGCTATCTACCACAGAGAAATAGGTTTGAGTGTATTAAAATAAAACACTATATTATAGGTAGAGTGGTTTTGCGTGTGTTTGTGTGTGTAAATATTATTTAATTTTTTTTAATTTTACTGTATAGATCAAATAATCGATGAATCTACATTTATCTGCCTAAATTACACGGATTTTGTAGAGATGTAAATTAAAATAGGACCACGTAAAAAACTGGATACACTACAAATTTTATTGGCCCCACAATTATAGTGCAGTAATTATCCATCGGAGATTGATTCATTACGTAGCAAAGCAAATATACTATCCATAGAATTTATCGACTTTCTGGGAACACCTACTTCTGGAATTTATAGCTCAGTAAAAATATTTTTACCGACTATATGCAGAAATAAATTCAATTATTATTTCTAAAGGAAACTGATTTAAAAGCATGTTTGCAAACCAAAAATTTTGCACTACATAGAAAATTGGAGAACAATTGAATATGCAATTTAGAAAAGGGCACATCTCTGAAATATTAAATAAAATGCGTTAAATTTGAAAAGGGCACATCTCCAAGAGTTGGGATCTTTTCGAAATTATTGCTAAACACACCGACCCTGGTAGCAGTAATAATACAAAAGATGTGCATATTTCAAACAAAATAGGTGTGGGGATATATTTCCATCACATTTACCTAAAAAAACGATGTTGTCAAAATATAAGAGATGTGCCCTTGTCGAAATTGCATATTCAATTATAATCTAAATCATACCGATTCTTTAGATTTAACACGAATAGCTGTAGATAACTTAATATTCAAGTGTGAAAAGTAAGCTGTGCATTAATATCTTTATACAAACTATATTAAACCATTTTACAATCAACCTTTATTATAGTTATCCTCAAAATACTGTCAAAATAAATTGTGCGAAGGCCGTTGTTAATTGTTATACAAAGCTAAAATGTATCCTAATTATTATCCTCATCCGAGGGCTTGCCCGTTTATGTAGGTTACTACAAATACATCATAGTTTTATCAACATATAATGAAAACATTTTATTTTAGAGTTTATGGTTTATTCCAAAGGGATCTTTTTGGAAAGCGAATGGGAGGATTGAATTTCGTCTAAGTAATATAAGGAAAAATCTGCCAATTGACAAAAAAAAATATGTCAAAGTGAAATTTAGTTTTTAAACCACAAGAGAGTCAGGTACAATTTTAGTGCCCTAAATTTGATGACATTGACCCAGCTACATGCCCTACAGTTTAAGTAAAATTTTAAATTTGAAAAATCCTTTAGGTTATTTATAATCAATTGGATAATTTTACCAATTCAACAAATTCTATAATTGTTTAATATTCTACCTATTCTACAAAATCTCTAAATTCTACAAATTCTATTAACTTTCCAAATTCTTACAATTTGTTTGATTTTATTCTTCAAATCATTTCAATTTATTTAATTCCTTGATTCCTAATAATTCATTAAATTCTGTTAATTTAGAAGTTTTATAAATTATTTCTCAATATTTTTTAAAATTCTATAAACCCAATAAATTTAAGTTTAGAATTTCGATAATTCTAAAATTTTTCAATTCCTATTACAACACCCTCTTATATTTAAGAATTTTAGAAATTCTACAAAATCTTTAAATTTTTATTTTCTTTCAATGATAATTCCAAACCTGTTCAATCCTGTATGCTGTGAATTCTTTTAATTTGACGAATTCTTTAAACAATTTTAAATTTTTTTTTTAATTTGATAATTTTTTTTGTTTTTTAAACTTTAAACTTCTCCTCCAGCGATTAAAGCTGCTTTATATTATGAAAATTATACAAATTCTTTAAAGTTGGAAAATAAATCCCTAAAATCAATTCTATAATTTCTATTAATTCTTAGTAACGCGCTTCCACCCAAATGCAAATATAACTTGTTCAGTGGTGCAACGGAATGACCCTTCACAACAAGTGACAAAAATTAATTGAGCCTGTCAGCCCGTTAGTGGAAGCCCGTGCGTGATTAGTCGACCAGTCCACTCTGGTGTATGTTACATAGGGAAGAGAATCACTTGGATAGCCGAATTAAGTGGAATATTTTTAGTAAACAATTTAATTTGCGGGGACTTACCAGTTGTGGTTCCAATTTGTAACTCGTTCTGCGGAATGCTTAAAGCTTATAACACGAAGCTTGTAAACAACAAATGTAAAATACTATGTAATGTAAAATCTAATTTTTATTATTTTTTTATTTTTTATTAAACACAGGCAGACAACAAAATTTTAAATTAGCACAATTTACTGAGCACACCATATCACTGCAGAAATTGTACATTTAACACACACTTCTTCGTTTCACACATTTTTATTTTATTTTTCAATTCAAACTCACGACATAGATATATGGCTTGATTTTATTTCTGTTTTGTTTTTTCAATTCTGTGACCAAATCTTGATTTCCCTTAAAAAAAGGGATGAAGAAACAATAAATTGACTCGTGTTAACCAAGATTTTTAAGCCACCACCATGTTGTGTACATTTTTTGTTTTTAACTTTAAACACACAATCAGGTTTTTTCCTGTTACTTGAGTTGTTATTCAACCAAAAGCCGAAAATATTCTCTTCCCCGTCATGCGGTCGTTCACCTTTATCTCATTTATTTTGTTTATTTTTTTTTAACTATCACTTGATCCCTCTCTATTTCGCATGTCGATGCACAATACAATATTTTTGAAAACTGTACAACCATTAGTACTTTACAGGGTTGGAGTATTTGGATGCGAAAACCTGAATAATTCAAAGGAAGATTCAAAATGGATTTTGGAAAATATGGCTAAGTTTAGTTTTCTCCATTAACCAACCAAAACATTATGAAACCACTCTGACTGTGCGTCTTTAATCGTAACATAAGAAAAACAGGCAAGAATTTCAAGGCTTCATTGTTATCCTTAGCATAAATACTCGAGTGCCCAAACGCGTGCCGGTTATAATTTATGCTTCAATAAATCTATGGTTTAATGCTTTTACAACTAAACGCTTCCCATTACATATACTTAACGAGGGATTAATATTTCTCCAATTTAGTTAACAGCGGTGCCTTAGGTTTAAAAAAAATTGTTTTTTAGTTTATAAAATATGTATTAAGCTTACTTAGGGTAAATCTAAGGTAGATTATATTTTAGAACCTTGTATATTTCTTTTAGTTTAAATCGTGAAACTTGAAAAAAAAAATATTTTAATTTGAATTTCATAAATTTCTTTAAATTTTAGTATTATTAAAAATTTTAAAAATAAAACATTTTTATTAAAAATTAAGAATTGAAAGAGTAAAAATTTTAATTCATTCAATTTCCAATTATTGAAACATAATTGACAATTAAAACCTTTTAAATGTTCAAATAAATACAAATAATTTTATTGAATACACAATTTTTAAAAATTTCGAGAAATTGTCGAATTTTTTATTTATAAACATTTTAAAAGTTAAAGTATTTAAATTCGTAAAATTATTGTAGTTTTTAAATTAACAATGCTAACATTTTAAATTTCAAAAATATGTAGAAAAATAAAATTTTGATTATCTAGACTCTCAATCCTTGGAATTTCTTAAAATTTTTAATTTTTAAAATTATTGAATTTCAACAATTTTTTTAAAAACCCTTTCATGAAAAGATAAATGGTCCAAAATTACCAAAATGTAATCTCTGAGTGTAAAGTTCAAATCGGATCAGTTATTTTTCCCAGACAAACCCAAACCAAATTTAATTCAAATATTTTGAGCAAAAACATAAATTAATGTGAAATATAGTAAACAAAATGTAAAGGAAGTTAAAAAGGTACAAAAAATAAAAAATTAAGAATATCCTTACTAATTCCGAACTAAAATCAATAACCGTTTACAATGCACTATGTTTGTGTCATCATCATTGTTTACACGAAAAATTGTAAAGCCGAATAGAAGACAAAATCTACAAATTAGAAACAATAAGGATGGCAATTATATAATGAAAACCTAGAAGAGGTGTATGGCATATTGCTATATCTGCAACTATAGATATTATGTAAGTATATCAAAATCAGTCTAGGCTAACAATAATTCGAATTTTTGTAAATTACTTTAAGCGTTATCAAACGGAACTACCGGGAAGTTTTCCTTATCTCATCAATTCGAAATCATTTATAACTGGAAGCAAATAAAGTCTGCAATTGTTCACTAAATTGAAGCTTATTAAGCAGCTTGCATATTGTGTACAATACTTTTTATACGGTAGTTGTGTCAAAGAGCAAGGAAATATTAACAGCTTGTCTATTTACTTGTTTTTATTGTGTATCTACAAGTAATACTCCTTTAACTAATAAAATTATTAAAATTGTCTAATCAGCAAATTTGTTTGCCCATCAAACTCATTCAAATACTAAATTCGTACTATTGTAAAGTAGTCAAAACATAACTGTATAGATTCGTGTATCTTAAGGGGGGAGGGAGCCACCTTGAAGCCCGAAATTCTAGGTCGATTTCATGAATTTTTTCTAGTAAACAATGAATTTTACAAAAAAACAATTTATTTTTATTTTTTATCATAATAGTGGCGTGACCATCGTTAAAATAAGATAATTAAAAAGAAACAAAAATCGGCGATGCGCTGATCTGAGAATTTATGCATCCTGGAACAAAAATAAAAGTAGTATATTATTCTATTACCCATAAGCTGTAGATGTAAATAGGGATTTTTCGATATAGCTATACATTTTACAACGAATGGAAAAAATCGAATTTTGAAAATATCAAAAAAAGCACAGTGTCTAACATTCTCTCCAAATTTCAAATCATTAAGCTTAATAGATCTAGAGATCCTCGCCAGATTCAAAAATGTCATTTCGAGAAAAACGCGTTTAAAGTTTTAAGTTCTAAAAATTTGTATAGGTATAAAATATTAAAATCAGAAAATTATATTTCTAACGAGCTTCCAAAATTCAATTCCGGTTCCTTTTGAATTTTTTAAAGTAACATCGGTTTGTAAATCGTAAAGTTTTAACTGAAAATTTGTTGGTTGTTTTGCAATTGTGCAGTGAATAGGATTTTCAAATATTTAACTAAGAAATCTGATATCTTCAAATTTTTGAAATCTTTCGTTGAATTGGTTAATGAAAATTTCTAATATACCTAGGCTTTTCCAATAGGAATGATACAATTCAAAAATTAAAAAAAACACATAAATTATTCAGTGAGCCCAAAATTTTTGTTTATTTGAAAGGTTACATTATGCTGTTATGTATGGAAAATAACATCACACAAATGACCACCACGACTTCTCCGTACGTACTGCTCTCTGTCAGCCCAATTTATCATCACTTTTTCACATAAGTTTGACTGTATTTCATCAATAGCACGTTCATGTTGATTTTTAATTGCTCAATTGTTGTTGGATTATCAACATAAACATGTGACTTAACATATCCCCAAAGAAAGAAATCACAAGGTGTTAAATCACACGACCTGGGAGGATAATTAACTGGACCAAATCTTGAGATAATTTCATTACTAAATTTTGTTTTCAATAAATCGATTGTTAATGCGGCTGTGTGGCAGGTGGCACCGTCTTGTTGAAACCACATATCTTCCAGATTATTCTCAACAACAGCAGGAGAAAAAATCATCTAACATTGTTCTGTATCGTTCTCCATTGACTGTTACTCTTCAATCATTTTCATCAAAGACATATGGACCAATAACTCCACCAGCATAAATTGGACACCACACAGAGACTTTATCTGGATGTAATGGTGTCTGAACAGTTTCGTGTGGATTTTCATCACTCCAAATTCTGCAATTCTGTTTGTTTATGTAACCATTTAACAAAAATGAGCTTCATCACTGAATAAAATTTGTCGATAAAAATGTTCATCATTTTGAATCACTGATTTTGATAAAATAATTTAACAATTTCTAAACGTTGTTGAGTATCTTTCCATGACTAAATGGCATAACCTACTGAACACAAATGACATAAGAAATGTCAAAAAATTATAAGCTGAGTTGCCAATATAACCATTTTAAATTGTATAATTCCTATTGGAAAATCCTTTACTAGATCAAATTTTAAAAAGCCAGTTTTGAAAATTTTATTTTTAGTTTAAAACCATCAATATTTCCTAGAGTTTGAAAATTCGAGATGTTTGGGCCTTGAAGGTTTAAATTTAATTTGTTCAAAAATCACAAAATAATTTTTCTGATGCTTTGGACGAGATAAACACAAAGATAATCGCGTTAGTCGAAGTAAATAAGACATTAACAACCAATCTTTCAAATATTGAGTCTAAGAATCAACTGTTGGAATTTCGTGTTAGGAAACTCGAAACAATTTTGAATGAAGCAGACCAGCGTACGAGAGCAAATGATTTAATAATGTCAGGTATCCCAGATAAAGTCGAAGAGAACGATATTGTTTCAAGTATTTTCACCAAATTAGATGTAGTATCTAATCTTAGTAATGTTATATTGGTTAAACGTGAAACATGATTTCGAGACATTCGTTCTTTGTCAATTCTTGTCTACTATTTTTAATTTTATTTTGCAAAACATTCGCAATATGAGGAAGAATAATGATTTTTGGCGGTTGAGAGAAAGGTCGAAACAGTATTTTTAACTGAAATATGGATTACGAGTCAAGAAACTGATAACTATCCACTAAGCAATTTTTATTTTTATGCTAAATGTAATAATGAATTACATTTCCGGGGCTTTAAGCAAGCATGCTAACAACTGTGCCGCCCCGGTGGCACAGTTGTTAGCATGCTTGCTTAAAGCCCCGGAGGTCCCGGGTTCGATTCCCGGCGGGTGATGCAAAAATCACGGCTGGCTAATGTAGGATCAATGAATTAATCACTGATTATCCGTTAAAAAAATGATTACGAAACTTCAATATGAAGCGGCCAAATCCCTCTATGGGATGTAGCGCCAGCGGAAAAAAAAAAATAATAATGAATACAAGTCAGGTGGTATTGCGTTTTATGTAAGTGATACTTGAAACACGAAGCCACTTATTTAAATTTGAAATCTTCAGATGATTTAAAATTAAAAGTTCTTATTCGTAATATTGAGGTCAGCTTTATCTTAGTACATCGATTTTATTTTATTCCTACAGTTGATTTTGTTACTGAGTTTTCGCAATTTTTGGAACAAGAGAAATCAAAAAATTTAGTAGTTTCAAGGGATATAAGTATAAATATTTTAAAAAATTTTAATTTATTGTAACAGATGACTATCTCTTAATTATCTGCTTTTGGTCTGGAATCATTACTAAATGAGATTACTCGTAATGGTCAGCATCTTGTATTGACCATGTGTTTGGTAGGTTTTCTAGGACTTATAATTTAAACTATGATCACTGATAGCGTTAATATTGAAATTTCGGATCATAATACATACCTTTCAAAATGTAACTGGGATGGAATCTTTGGTACGCAAATACCAAATAGACTAATGCCCGATATCAGAACAAAACAGCAATTCGATAGTTAAATAATGGGACAGATACTCGATACTCTAGCAATTCGCAAATCGGTGAATATGGCGGAATTGCGAATCGTAAATTTATTTGCGTAATAAATATTTCCACAAACATTTACATAGATGCGCATACTTTAAAACGCCCACGCGTTGAAGCGTGATAGATGTTGAAGATACGAACACATTTGAAACTGAAGATTAGTGCAGCAGTATGATGAAAATTGTTAATTTAGACACAAAAAGCAGGCTATAGAATTTTGGTATAGTGGTATAAACAAGAGGAAATTTACAACAGTCCAAAATAGATTCAAAATGTTAAAAACGGAACGTCAGCTGTATAGATGCAGAGAACAAGTGGCTGCGGGAGGAAGCAGAATTGATAAATTAAAACAAATTGAAGATTATTGTTTACGGAAATTTAGAATAGCCAGATCCGGTAGAATACCCATTCATGATATAGATATTAGACGTATTGCAATAGAAAAAGCACAAGCAATAAACTTAAAGGAGTTCAAAGCTCTTACGTACTGGTTACATGAGTTTAAACGTCGATTCAATATAGCTTCTCGAAAAGTAACTAAAATTATAACAAACAAATCCCTTGATAATGAAGAAAAACGGTCATCACAAATAGAGGAATTTCGAAATAAAGTAAAAAAGCCTATTGCAAAATATGGTGCAGGGCGTGTATATAATTCCGACCAAAGTGGCTTTAGTTACGAAATACACAGTGGAAGAACTCTTGATAGTAGAGGAGAGAAAAGTATAGAATGTTTAGTTGAATCAGTACATTCTACCACCCATTCGTACACCGTTCAACCAACAGTATCTGCCGAGGGAATACTTTTATCTCCCTTTTTGTTAGTTTTACAAGAACCAAAGGGAGAATTTGGGCCAGCAGTAAAGCAAAATTTATTTAAAGCCGAAAACGTTTCCAAATCAGGTAAATTAACTAAAGAACATCTTGAAATTTGGGCACAATATGTGTATTTTCCGTAAACTACTACAACAAGTACACTGCTGCTTGATTCATGGAGAGGTCACTGCCAAGATATATTATGTAAAATAAAACCACAACAGAATAAGTTATTGTTTCTACAAGTTCCAGAAGGGACGACAGGTGATCTTGAACCACTTGATATATATGGTTTTCGTATGTGGAAGAACTTTGTTCGAACGTTTTCTGATATGATATTGCTAACAAATGAAGATATTATCAACTTACATGAAAGAAATATTATAATTAAAATGCAGTCATTAGTACATAATCAATTATCAAGCCCCAGGTTCACAAATTTATTTAAATATGCTTAGTATGCTGCAGGCTACGTTGTAGGTTGATTTACATATGCGACGTGTGACAAGTGGAAATAAACGTGACGCTTTTTTGACAACAATTTACATTTGTGACGAGTTTCGCCACGCACATTTTATAAAATTTTTTATATTTTAATTTTTATTCTTCAAAAAGCGTCTTCAAAGCCTACTATTTCGTTTTATACATTCAAAAAATTTGTATGTATTTGTGCGACCGTGACGGAAACGATAAAATTAAACCATCTCTCGATGTGTGGCGTGTGCCTTGTGACGAATGTCAAAATATTCGTGTCTGATTGGCTAGAAACTCCCGTCACACGGCGCACGTCGCATATGTAAATCAACCTTCATGAAAGGCCAGAGAAAATTGAAAATTCTAAAAAAATTTGCTTTAATTCCAATTTTGTGACGTGCGATATTTGTGGAATAAGAGCAATTATAAATTGTTCATGGTGCAAACAAACGCTGTGCTTAAATCATTTTTTTCATGAATATCATTATTGCAAGACATATAACCCATGATCTTAAGAATAATTAGATTACAAATGTTTCAAAATATTTTTAAAGGGCTGACAGATGTGATGAGAATGTTCAACTATTTTTTCTAAATAAAATTCTTTTCTTCATCATTTTTCTGATATTCTTTGCTTTACCTACAGCAGAAAATAAACTTTAATATATCGCTCATGGCAAAGAAAAGTGACACAACTCAAAAAATTGAGTTTTTGAGATAATTCGTCAAAAAGATGCGCAATTATCGATTTCATAACCTGACTTAGTGGAGTTTTTATATTTATTTTACAAAGCGAGGGGCAGCTGAATTTTGGGAACTTCCTTTTTTTGACACCCATAGAGAATAGTGTAGTAAAATCAAAATTAGCATTTTTTTCTTTTGCTCTCCTGAAAAATTTCAAATTTTGAGTTGTGTCACTAGTCTTTGTCACGAGCGATATGTATATATGTAAAGAAGTAAATGAGAGTAAATTAAAAATGAGTTGTTATGTAACAATATATGTATTTTTAATTAATTGTTTTTCTTTTGTCCGCCATTTTCAATTTTCAAAATCTAACAGCAGATTCGTATTCAGCGACTTTGAAAACGAACCGAAAAGCAGTTTTTATGGAAATGTGGAAGGCTCAAAGAGTACACGGAAATTACTTGTATTAGGGGTGGTTTATACCCTTTTTTTGTCGAACTTTTGAAAAAAAACAATAAAATACAAAAACTCTCTGTTATCATTTTGATTGTAGAAATAATTGTTTTATTTATTTTTATTTAAATTTTGAGTTATTTCATTAATTTTTATGAATTTCCAATGAAAATTTGAGAAAAAAGGTAAATTCATCCCAAAAAAAGAGATATGTAACCCTTGTAATCTAGTTTACCATGGATTATTTGTACTTGTTAAGAGCAAGAATTACCAATTTGTTTTTTCCAGAAAAGTGGACTAGAAGCCGAGATAAATCGAAAAAAGTGTTTTTTGAGGTTAAATTAAGTGGTGGTTTTAACCCCTAGAAAGGGCTTGGTTGCCGATAAAAAAATGATTTTGCTAATGTCCTACAGAGTACTACAACTTAACCTAGGTTTTATAATTTTTTGAATTTGACAGTTCAATAGGTTTCCTTGTAAGTACAAAGTAAATTAATAATAATATTAAGAACAATTAATTGAATAGTGTCAATCTAATTCAAATGTAATTTCAGTTACATTTTAAAAATAGTAAGCCGAAAAAGAGGTTGATGTAACAATTTTAGACGATTAATAAAAATGCTCATATGTTAACCAATATATCTCAGCTCACAGAGATTTGCAGTTATAGCGGTAAATGGTATGCAGATGACCAGACCTTTGATAAAAAATACCATTAGCGTCATTACCACATATGAGCATTTTTGACACATACAGTCCGTTTCACTTGGTTAAGGCCACCATAAATTTTCAATTTCCTTTCAATTTTTTGTGTGTTAGAACAACATGTTGAGATTAGTTGGAAGTAAAAGTTCAAACATTATGTATAATTAAACAAAATTACAGAAATAATTAATTTTAAGCGGGATTTACCATTACTTTATTCATTTATTTCAAATACTAATGTAAAACGTATGAATTTTAAGTGTTTCAGTAGGATAAGGCCATTTAAGTTTATACTTGATTAGTCAATAAATTTAAGTATTTTTAAAAACTAATTACGTTTATTATATTAATATTAAAATTACTAATTGAATTTTGAATTAAAATGCCAAAAGTTAAGACCGTCATCAGTGAAGTTGAAAGAGCCAAAATTGATGTTTATAGTGAGCAAAGGTCTTCAAGCAGAAAAATTGTCGAACAAATTAACCGAAGTAATACTGTGATTGCCGCCCCGGTGGCACAGTTGTTAGCATGCTTGCTTCAAGCTCCGGAGGTTCCGGGTTCGATTTCCGCGGGTGATGAAAAAATCACGGCTGGTTAATGTATGGATCAATGAACTAATCACTCATTATTGATTGTAAAAATGATTACGAAACTTCACTATGAAGCGGCCAAGTCCCTCTATGGGATGTAGCGCCAGCGAAAAAAAAAAAGAAATACTGTGATTAATAATTACTTCTCGTATATCGAAAATTACAATGCCAGGCAGAAAGGCTGTACTTCTTTGGCTACACCGAAAATAAAACGGCGGTTAATTCTTCGTAAGGCTTCTAATTTTGGTCTTTCTGTTTATAAAATCAAGCAGTGTTACAACTATTTGGCAAGTATTGGCTACAGTGATCATCTAGTGCGTCGTAAATTTAAGCAAAGGTCGGTTTTTGACAATAAATAAAAGGAAACGCTTTGATTTTGCACGTACTCACATGACCTGGAATAATGAATGGCAACGTGTTTTTCGGACGAAAAAAAAATTCAACCTGGATGGGCCTGATGAATACAAATATTACTTTAACGATTTCCGTAAAGAAGAGATCATTTTGGGACGCCGCCATAGCCGTACATCTGGTATTATGGTTTAGGGTGTTATCACTTACTATGGTACTATAGATTTGGAGTTCAGAAGTATTACAATGAACATTGAAACTTACAAAACTTTATTACAAAATGTTTTCCCGTCACTACGTGAGAAATATGGACCTCAGTTATTCATATTTCAACAAGACAACGCCCCCATATACAATACTAGGTAGTGAAAGATTGGATTAGACCTGACAATATCGAACTTCTTGCCTGTGTGCCTTATTCACCCGATCTCAATATCATCGAGAACATATGGGGATTGCTGTCGACGAAGGTTTATGTATGAGGACTCTAATTTGAAACACCAAGCGAGCTTGTAGTTGCTATAAAAATTACATGGAGTGAAATGAGCCAAGACTGTATCCAATCACTGTAAAACTCACTCTCGAACAAGATTTTTGAAGTTATTAATAATAATGGTGGAAATACTCACTACATATTAAAACCATTATTCCGATTTTTTTTTCAATACATTTATTTTTAAAATGAACTGATAATTTGAATTTTCATGTGGCCTTAACCTACTGAAAATGTAAATCCGGTATTTTTGCTCATATTTTTTTCTACTCTCAAATAGTTTTTAATTTTTCAATTGTGTATAACCTGTTTAGTTTATAAGAATATATATTTTAAGTTTTGAAAATTTTTGGAACTCCTGAACTATCAAAAATATAAAACTTTAACGTGGCCTTAACCTAGTGACAAGGAGTGTATGAGCATTTTTTATAAATCGTTCAACCAAAACGTTGAATGAAAAATTATTTCGGAAAACTCTTTATCCTCATCGTATGGTAATGACACAATGACGCTAATGGTACTTTTTATCAGTGTAACTTATGACAGAATAATTGAAGAACATATTAATAGATATGTTCTTCGAAGAACAACGAAAAAATATGTGATTTCAGACATAAATAAAATTTTTTTTGAGATTGTTATTTTGAGTGTTTTTTTTATTATTTTCCTATTTAAAGGCTTTTATTTGTATCAGATTTTAAAATATGAACGCCCCAAAAAATATTGATTAAAAATCTTGTTTTAGCTAAATTTTTTTTTTCTGAATGGAGTTAAATTTTGATTTCATATTGAATTTAGTGAAGACACATCAATTTTTGACATACATGTTTTGAAACTAAATTTTAGTTTGGGTAATATTGTCGGTTGACTTGAAAAAATTTACTCAAGTCTTTTGGGTTGTATACGAATCACTATTCTCAAAATTTTGACAACGTTTATTAATTGGTATTGAGTGTTCCTGAAATCATCAACATTCAAAACGGATTAAAAATTCAGATCTAAATTTTTTAAATTAAGAGCTTGAAGTGTTTTAAATGGATTGTCTTCAATGTATAGTAATATTTCAAAATATAATTTAGAGCCCATGTGTATGCATCTAATGCAGGTTTAATGAATTTGTTTTGCTCCAGAGCTACGATTTAATAAAACTGTTTTCAGTTTGCTAAAAAAAATTGTATCGTGATTTCTACATGCTAGTTGTTCCTGTGGCCGTAACAGGTCCTCTTACAGCATCGCAACCGAACGACACATGAAACTTAAAAAATATGAAATAAAATATAAATACATCTCCGGAATTGTTATTGAGGTTATATCGTCTTCCATTTCATATTGTTAAGATTGTATAAATTTCCAAATGATTTTGTGACAGCTCTCCTCACCTTGTTGCAAAATATATTGTTTAATTGCAAGCCAACATACTACTTGGTCAAGCTTATCCACCTGGTACATACATTTTTAACATAACTGAATATTCTAGATTAAAGAAGTTGAAATATTATTTTAATTCACTTACACTGGTTGTAATGGACGGAAATTCGGAGTAAATTTTATTTACCAATGTTCCATCATCATACATACTTTAATTTCCCATTGAGAAACCCTTGATGCACGTAGTATCAGTTATCAGTATCTTATTGTAAAGACTAAAAGAGTTATTTGCACAAAAAATAAATGTTTTATGAAAATCACAACCAAACCCGTGACACCAGAAAAGTAAATCGAACCCCATAATCTACAGATCAAATGTATACTGTTGTTAAGCCTGGCCAGATACATCTGGGTACTCATCAATTGCTATAGTTTTGGCAACTATGTACATTTAAACTAAAATCAGTAAGCCTAATAACTATACTGTACTTCGAGATACATTTATGGGACTTACACATTCCAAACTTTTTTCGCAACCAGGAACAAAGCATTTTAAAACATCTTCAAATTTTTTTTTAAAGAATTCGCCTTCTATTGTTGGTTTTTTTGATTTGGCAATATTATCTATACGAAACGATATAGGCAGTGGCGTTACTAGGTAGCCGCAGTACCCGCAGCTGCGGGGGGGCTCACGACTAAAGGGGCCTACGAGAGTTATCAGTCGTTCGAATATTAGTTCAAAGACACGGTCAGATAGATGGTAGCTCAGATTATGCTGAAAGTAGAACACCCTTTCAAATTTGCAAAACGGAAAATTTCTAGGAAATTTTTATGAGAAGACCGTAGTCTAGTTTTTAGAGAAAGAAAACATCGTTCCTGCTGCTATTAAATATTTTTTTAGTGAAGTCTAACAATTTCTTCTCTGTTGCTGAAGGTGAATGTATGAGTATAATTACACGTAATCTGACTCCATAGAAATTAAAATGACTTTGGATTCTGACAGATATTTAGATTTAGAATAAAATTTGCTAAACTCGTTTGAAATCAAAGCTTTTGACATCAGACGATAAGGATTTTAGTGTTTGCCGGGTTAATTTATTTGTAAAATACATTTTGCACTCCAAATGTACCTCTTTTGCACTTCAAATTCAACCTTTAACAAACAAAGTTTTGATTAGAACAGGTTGAATTGATTTGCAAAATATTGAATGTGATTTATATAGTTTCTCGTTTACCGAATCTTTTTTATTACCGGTAAACGGTGTATAAAAACTTAATTTACCGATAAACCCAGTAAAACCGGTTTAATTTGAAAAACTATTTTAAATCAGGAAATTGAAAATTTTCCTGTTTCATATACCATTGTCTCGGATTTCATCTTTTGATTATTTTTTTAAATTTCTAGAGATTATTGGAGCATAGCATGGAAATGGGATGCGTGATTGGTGCGATACTTAACCTTAACTTGCTTCCCAAGTATAACAAAATTGAACTCACTCATAAGTTCCAAGTTTTTTTCCATTGATCATAATTATCGTTGGAACTTAGGTAAACCACACCTATCAAGTTACATAGGTTTAGAATTTTTGTTTCACTTTTCATAGGAAATCTTATACTAAAATGGAATTCAAACTTGGAACTCAGTTCCAAAAAAATCAAAATATATTTGAAGTAGTGATACATAAGTTAGTATAGCATTTTGCTTAGTAGTATTAGTAATATTAAATTACTTGACAAATAATTCGATATTTACACGAATTTTCGGAATTTTTCGAAATTTGCGTGGGATTTCTAGCTTTTTACAGGCTTTCCGAAACTGTTTAATAATATTTAGATTTTTCGGTATTGTTGAAATTTTTCGAGATAAATCGAGGTAATATAGAGATTAATCTAATTGTTCGAGGGTGATCGAGATTGTTCCGCGGTTTGTTGTAGATTTTTAAAGTTTTTCGACATTTTTAGGATTACGAAGAGTGAAATTATTAAGAATTTTACAATTTCAGTTTCGATCTGATTGAGAAACACGAAAAATTTAATTATTTTCCAGTCAACCTCATCAGGCTATAGCCTATAGCCTTAAGCATTAGCGAATTGTACGCAATACATATTAAATTCTTCATAATTTCAATTTTGTTCTTTATTTGACGCACAATTACGATATTTGAGTTTTAAGTTTAACTTCAAACTCAAATGTCGTAATTATGCGTCAAATATGACGCTAATGCTTAAAGTACATGGTTGCTTTTGCATGGCTGCAGATCGAAACTGAAAATTTAAAATTCTTGATAATTTCACTCTTCGTAACAATTCGAAAAATCATAATGATTATCTGGTTATTTACCAGAAGAACTTTAACTTCATTTTTAGGATTATTCGAGATTTTTAAAGATTTTCCAATTTATTCGAATTTTGTATGGCAATGTTCTGCGCCTAGCTTTGAGTTGTGGGAACTTACAGAGTTACACATATAAATGTAAATCATGATATCTAGTTGATTTCTCGAGATTTCGTTATTTCTCTAGTTTCCTAGGTTATTCGAAATTATTTAAGAATGTCCAGGTTATTTACATTTTACAAGGCGGTGATAGGATTTCCTTTGGTTTTACATACATACTTACGGTTAATTCGATATTTGAGAACATTCTAGAATATTCAAAACACTTTCAAAATTCAACATTTTTGATATTTTTCAAATTATACTCGAAATTTATGATGCTTTATCGATATATTATAGAAATCTTAAAAGCATTGAGTTGATTGCAAGAAATTTCAATTTATTTGAGACCATTGAACTGATGAATCATGTGCTGTATCGGACCCTCGAAATTAGACACTTTTAATTAATGCGAGGCTGGATAATAGGAAAAAATAAGTTTTTAACTAAAACTTTACTTGTTCAAGCAAGAACATGTTTAGGGGCCCAAGAAAAATGTTGCGGGGGGGGAGCCCGAAATTTGTAGTTACGCCACTGGATATAGGATTCTTTTAAAGAGTTTTCCGAATGTCAATAGCGATAGATGATGAAACCTAAAAATCAGACAGTCAAATTTTTGGCTATTTAATACCAAAAATATTTTGATTCCCAGTCTGGTACAGTGTGCATTCGCTTCATGTTAAAATATTATGATAATTTCAATAAGAAATACAAATTAACTAAGTACTGTATTTATGCAGGTATGAACATTGGTTATTTTGGAAAGTATTTCAAAATGTTTAAATTACGATGATTTTGTCTTCAAAAGTGTAACATGGCTAAATTTGCTAAAAGAGAAAGGCGAACAATTCAAACAAAATAAATTAAATATTGCGATAATGATTGTAATTTCTTTCTTATATGTATTCAGAAATAAAATCGGTTACTTGAATTAACTATATTCATTTCTATATATATTTCATAATAAAAATTGTTTGAATGTGATGAGTAAATAGAGCCAAGGGTTGGCTAAATGCCGACGGACGACATTTTAAAGTAATCTACAGGTTCTCTCAGGTATACAGTACTCAGTAAACCTACAAAATTATCGACACGGTAATTTTGGCCTACCCAAAGAGCGTATAATTTAAAACCATAATTTACCGATCCGTTAAAGTAACTTTGCTTTAATATATCGGTAATTTTATATTATTCAAATGTCCGCAAAATTACCGAGGAAATACTTAAAATTATGTTGGGCTGATCAGAAAAATAAATCGTTTTAAATGTTATGTGCACAACTATACTACAGAAAAAAACTATGAATGGGTCATTATACCTACAGCAATTTTGGACTGCTATTTTACAATAATCTTGGACCAGAAATACTTTTGGTATAAAATTGCGGGGCATTATGTAGTTTTTTCAAAGAAGTCTTACAACAGTCCATTGAAAATACTAATCTTACAGTGTCTAAAATACTGACACCCTACTATATGCATTATTTAAAAAAATCGTGAGTCTTCATTTAGTTTCATTTGATTTGAAGATGCGAGTATTTTATTTATTTTTCTAACCGTTTCAGGTTCAAAGTAATTCAAAGCTTATTTCGTTTAGAATATTTGGAAAATTTTGAAACTCATAAATAAAAATAATCCTGATAAAATAAAATACAAACCGTTCTAAATACTCACGCTGTAACGTCATAAAATCCTCATTTACAGTTTTCTCACACTAAAACTCAAATAAATAAAAACATGTTTTCGTTTAAACATAACGCAAATTTTATAGTTCTTTTTACATAAAACTTCCAGAATCAATGCCAGCAGTTACTCAAAATATATTACGTAATTTATTTGAAAAAAAATCCAATATTTCATCCAAAAAAAAAGAAAATAATATTAAAATACAAAAACTGTGAAAGAAATCAATTTTTTCTGGTAAATGAAATTTAATAAGCTTAAAACTCATCGCTTTTTTGAGAATTCACGTGTCAATATAGATTTTCTACGATTACAAAGAATCCATAAGAGTATTCCGCATTAAAAAAACAACAAGAAAAATGGGAAATTGTATAAAATTTTCGAGGCAAATAAAATTATAACACGAATAATTTTTTTTTTTTTTTATGTTTTTATGTCAAACACATCAAAATCTAATAACAGTAAAATCATAACACGTCGATCCTTAAGTATATTCCTAAAAAAAAAAAAAAAAAAAAAAATCGAAATAAAATGACAACAATAACTAAGTACAACGCGAAAAAAGTCATCTTCTCACAAATTATTTATTGATTTACGCTGTTATTTTTTTACTTTCCCGAGTTTGTTGTTGCTTTCCCGCAATAAATCCACAAAAATACGAAATTTTACACGTATTAAAGATAAAGAAAACTGGCGATTTATAAACTCATCGAACACAGTACAAAAACAACATTTCTAAATTCAGAGAATTTGCAAATTTTTTTGAAATCCAATAAAAATTTAAATTCTTCATCAATCACCCACTGAATGCACAATTAACAGTAAAATTTAAGAATTAAATCTCAATTAGTTTAATATCCTTCAATTATACTTAAACGAAATCGAAACCGTACCACTTTACTGCCGATTAACACAAAACCAACAATGAGCAGCAGTAATTTTTGCTAAATGTCAAAACAAAAAAATACAAAAACAAAATTTGAGTTTCACAATTAACACGAAATTTTCCTTAAAATTATAACTCAATTTTTTTTTTTTTTTTTCATTTTTTAATGATTACAGTTGGGGTATACAGAGAGTGCGGAAGACCCAGTATATACAATATTGTATTGGAAAATCAATATGAGTAAACGAGATGGAAATGAATTTGAGTTGTACGAGGATAAAGTGCAACAAAAACAACAACAACTACTTCATCACACGTAATAGGATAAATAAAAATTTTCTTTTTTCGTTATACAATTTTCGTTCGGAAGCCATTTTGAACATGCGCGATTTGTTTGAGTGGATTTTCACTGCTATACGTGTATTTGTGTTTTATCATTTGAAAATAATTTGAATATGAATAGAAGTGTAATTGAAGGGGTTTTAGTTACGTTGTTGTATTTTATATAAGCGAGTTTCTGTGCACACATATAAGAAAATGGAAGGTTAAGGAAATATGGTAGATTGGAAAGGATATTTGAATTTGTATTTGTGATATGTGCTTGGTATTTGTGTAGTATGTTGCTGCCTAATGCGCATTTGTACACCAAATTGAATTGTATAAAACAATTACTGTATGTACTATATATGACATTGTTGCATGAATATAACGATTATTTGGCTTGGTGTTTGTCTAATTTGTTCATAGTATATATATTACGTAATTAAGATTGTCGTGAGTATTTAAGAAACATTTGGGAATAATTAGGTACATTGGAATTTGAGATGTTTTGAGGGGATATTTTTTGGTACATTTTTCGTTCCACATGCGAAATAAACTATGGTTCAAAACCTTTGCCGACTCAATACACATTATTATTTCAATTAAAAATATTATGTTATATATTTGTATGACTGTGCATAGCAATTAATTAATTTCCAGTTAGTCATATAGCTTAATTTAGAAATGTAATTAATAAAATGTTATTTAATTAAAATTGCTTGTTATAGTTCATCACAAAATTATCCAATTTTTTTTTTTTTTATTGTTTCAAATTATCAAATTGTTAAACTATTTTCGAATGCTTTAAATCTGGAATTATCACCTTTATCAAAACTAAACGAAAGATTAATCAATATAGAGCCATATTTGTTCAGACGGTCTTTAGAATATTAAACGTCAAACCAAATATTATGCGCAGCGCTGCCAAAAGAGGCATTAAATAGTAGCACTATTGCAGGCACTTAGAGGTACCGAAAAATATTACTGACACACTGTTTGAACTTGAATTATTCTATATTCGTTTTCTGCAGAATATGTAGGAATTCAAGTAAAGAGTTATTAATTTCTCTAAGGAACTCAATTTTACTTTTATAGCGTTGTCGTTTTTTGTTACATTTATTTATTATAAAGATTTACAATAAGTGAAACGGGTCCCGGTCGATACGACATATTTCATTACGGACCATGAAAAAACGGCATATTTCAAAACACCATATGGTACACTACGGCACATGGCACACTATGGTATATTTAAAAACGGCATATTTTAAAACGACATATGGTCGTATAACGACATATAACAGCGTAGGGTTGACCACGTATAACTGTTTTTCAAAAGACTGTTTACAAAAGCGTTTATCTGTTCTCCAAAATCTTGTTTTCCAAAATCTTGTCACCAAAAATTTGTTTACTTTCACCGCACCATCCAAATAATAAAACGATAAGTCAAAAACATCGTTTTTCAGGAGAAGGCTTTGAAGTTTGAAATTATGAAGGAATCCCACGTAGAAATGTTTCTTTAAAGTTGAATAAAATGTGCAGGAATACCTGGAGAAAAAAACTGGTTAGATAGGACGACAGAGCACCTTGCACAGATTTTAAAAGTGAAATCATTCAATAAACGTATAACTAGCACTTATCGTTTTATTATTTGGATGGTGCGTAGTACTAGTGAGCAAAACGAGATAAATACTTATTATCCACAAGGCATAAGTTTGTCCCACGAGGCGATAGCTGAGTAAAATTTCATATTATGAGCTTTTTTATGAACAATTCCAAATTGCTTGCTCTCATTCCATTAATTTAGTTACTACAAGAATTATTTTAGATTTCGAACTAGCTTCAGTTTCTGCACTAAAAAATTTCCTGCCGGATGTAATTTTTTAAGGGTTGTTTATTTCATTTTACCCAAATTATTTGGCGAAAAGTGCAGAAAGAAAAATTTGCTGCCCTAGCCTTCGTTCCACCTGATGAAATTTGTTATTATTTATCTAAATTAGAGGATGTTGTGGATGAAAATGGAAAAATTATTGCATCATGAACAAATACAAATTATATTTCGGATCGTGCTGGTAGAAAAAATAAACCGCCACGATATAGTTCCAATTTTTGGTCTATTGCTGGCTCTTTTGAGAATAACTTTCCACCAATTCAAAACAATTTAGAGGCTTGATATAGGAGGCTGCAAGTTGTTGGAAAATTTCATGTTGGACTTGATAAGCTAATAGATGAATTGGGCAAAGAACAAATATTTATTAAAAACCGAATCGACCAAATGAAATCTGGTGAACAATTATTTCCAAATAAAATATCTAGAAAAAGAAAAAAGCTGAAATATATCATGATAAATCGATGGCCTAAAGAGGAAACGTCTTCGTTCTTAGCTCTTTATTGATTTGTAGCACAAACCCATTAAATTAAGTTTAATTTTCATTATATTTTTTCAAACACAACTCAAGAAGAAAAACTAACTTGTGAAATTATAATTTTAAATAAAATGTGTGTATGCAAATTAATTATTAAAATTTGTTTTTTATTAATTGAATCTGAACCATCTTAATTAACCGTAAGACTTACAGAAGTTTCATCAGGAGCGTTCAATGCTTCTTTCCAAACAACATCATACGTGCGACATTCATTTTCCGGTGGTAACAGAACTTTCAAGCTATTTTGTCGTTTAACACGGGAAAATGATACATACAACATACCGTGATTAAAGATAAGTAAATTCGAACGTTTGTCCTTGAGATTTATGCACGGTCATCGCAAACGCTGGTCGAAGCGGAAATTGATGTCGTTTTATTGTACATCCAAGTTGACCTTTACTGAAGTCGAGCGTAACTCGAGGAATGTGTACTTCTTGTCCAGCTTTATCCCCAGTAATAATTTTTGCTTTAACTACGTTGTTACATAATTCGGTAACAATCAGGCATGTTCCATTGCACATACCCTCCGAAATATCTAATTTACACATTCACAAAATTATCGTATTTTTCTTTAGTTTTAATTCATAGGGTGGCAAAATAGCAATTTCAATCGAATTAAAAAATTCTGGCGTGAATTCAATACCTCCTTCCTGCGTTTATCCTTCACAGAATCAAGACTTTTATACGATTTGTATTCTGCTGGGAGACGATCGACGATCTCAGAATTAATATAACTGACTTCTTTGTTCAGCGGCGCGAGCATAACACGTTCCTTCATTTTATCGTAATTTTGATTCGCAAGGCAATTTCCAAAAACTTCTTCGGTTAAATTACCACTGGAAATTATATTCACAGGTAATTTGATTTCATTGAAGTCATTTTTTGGAAGATTTCCATTTCCCAGTTTCAGGATATACTTTGCGAATGCTTCAGGATCGACACGCATATTTTTTTTAACGAACAATTTTTGAAATGCTTCCAGAGATGACTTTTCTGATCGACAAATCGAGTGTTTCACTATACGGTTGCTTCGGAGTTGAACAGGTAAGCACTGACGGAAATCACCTCCAGCAACTAAAATTGTCCCTCCAAATGGCAAGGTTGGATTTGCAATAGACCGCAACAACTGATCCATATTTTGTAAACCATACTTTGGTAACATCAGTGTCTCATCCATAAGGAAAACATTAACTTGAGCGAGTTCTGTAGCTTTGACTGAACCAGGTTTAATGCTGGAAATTGAATCTGACAAAAGCGGAACTTTCAGACCAAATGTCTTGTGTGATGTTTGTCCAACAGGCAATAGAGTTGATGCGATTCCAGTAAATGCCATACATTTTACTTTGCGATTTTGGCCACAAAGTATAAGTGATACAAGGTCTTATACACGAAGGTTTTACTGGTACCGCCTGGTCCATCTTTGAAAAAAACATTTTGTTTCAACATAATTAGAGTCATTGGCTGCACGTAAAATACTGTCCACAATTTCAATCTGTTTTCCTTGCAGAAACCGATACATGCGTTCTCCAGTAGCAACTGACTTATCCAAATTTAGAACGTCCATGTTTTGGTCAACTTCGTAATTGTCAATGCCGTCCATACCATATCGTTCCACCCAGAAACGAAAATTTTGACCTTCTGTTGCTGTCGTATTTAATTTTAATGCAATAATACGATAAGCAGGTTTGACTGCAGTAACCTCAGATCTATTATTTCGTCGTGCTTGCAGAATAAAATCTCCAGCCAACTGATTTTTGAATCTTTCCCAGAGACCTTTTGGATCTTCGGGACATCCAAAAATAAGAATCTGAACTAAGAGTATTCGCATTACCGAAGGCATTTTGGACAGTGCTGATTCTTCTAGACCATCTTTCCACTGTTTATGAGGTCACCTTTCCAAATATCTGTTTTTTATCCAAATCAGTGATAATTTCATCAAATTTTTGTTTCTCAATTCGAGCGACGAGATCGGGACGATCTTGAGCGGACTGCTGTATGATAACTCCATTATCAGATATAATACGCGCAGCTTCTTTAATTTCTGGCCAATCGGGATTACAAGTCATGGTGATGAAGAAATTTGGCGATCCAAGACGACAAACAATAGCCATTGCACCTTCGAAATCTGTTTCGCAGCTAAGTCGTTGATAAGCCGGGTAACACCTGTTTTTTGATTAAATTTGATCCATTGGATCCAATCACGTTCAACTCGTCCACCAAAATGTAAAACATTGAAAACTGTTTGACGCAGGTCGGATGTTAAATTAGTTTGCAAATAAAGGCTTTTGGCGTGTTCAGGTCGAAAAGCTATACGATATTGCGCTAGTTCAAGTCGTGTTAGATATGGACGACTTGCATAAGGTATTCGTAGTGGCATACCCACGGTATATCCTGACGTTCCGGCTGGATAAAACATTGGGTAGGTAAAGGGCTTCACACGATTTTCGATATTTTTCAAAATGACAATATCTTTGCCACGCTGTTTTACAACCATTTTGGCGGGAAACTTTGATCGGCGTTAAGCGTAAGAAAGACGCATACATTATTACATGCAGGCGGGTTGAACCGTCTATAATCCACACTATCTGGTACTGTAAAAATGAGCTGCACATTTGGGGGTTGTAATCCCAGTGCAGCAGCACGTTGATTTATATCATCCTCCAATTCTCGCATCCTCATATAACTTTGGGCATAAATATTTTGTTCTCGCAATATTTCCTTCAACAGATCCATTAATTTACAACTGATTCCATAATTTAGACAATGTGCAAGGCGTTCGTCAACAGCATCAGCGGAGTTTAAAAAGTACATTTGACCATATGAAGGTGGTTCGAAATCGCCTTGAGTGGTTTGGGTCGGATGTGCCGCCATATTCATTTTGTTACGACTATTGATGGTTCGATCATCGCTTACGTTGAATGAAGCTACGAAACATGAGTTTAAGTTTCGGATTCGTTTGTGGAACTTATTAGCGAGACGTCGTAAAAAAAGACAAACCAATTCATTTGGAAACTGTGGAGGTGGCAACACAATTCGACCATGCAAGCAGCAATCTCTAAATAAATCACCTTTATTTGCTATTCTTTCTTCGGGGGAAGTGAAGGGCTCCGCATAGTTAATACATAATGAATTGTAATTAACGCTGGTGTAGGTAACGGCATATTTGTAAGTTCGTACTGGATTCTGTGCCATAGCTCGTTGACGTTGAATATTGCGACGGCATTGTTCTTCTAATCGCTGTTTTCGTTGTGGATCATTTTCGTTTGTGATTCGTTGTGTTGTTCGTAATCGCGTGTCTTCTAACCGCTGATTTCGTTGTGCATCAGTTTCGTTTGCGATACGATGAGCATTTATTCGTTGCATTTGATCAAGTTGTTATTGGAATTGAGATTCATTAAGTATCATAATTACCTCAGACAAATAATATATCGCAATATTTTTTGTTTCCTTACTTATTGTTATTCATGATTAGTGAAAGTTAACTAACATAAACTAATGTCGTGCTTCATAGGATCCTCTAAAATAGTTCATAACACAGCTAATAGTTACATTAGCTGCTCATCATTATTGAACGTATACCATACTAAATGTGTTTCCTTGACCAGTACTGGCGTCAATTATTACAAACAACATAAACAAACTGGTGCTGCAAAACTTGTGATAACAAAAAAGACGAGCAAATAGAAATGCTGATTCTGCTTTGCCAGTTTCTCAGAAAAAAAACTAATTTTGATTCACCTAATTTGGATGATGGAGGTGATAAACGTTTGATGGACAATATGTACCAAATTAAATCAAACTATAATATTGTCAACATGAATCACTATTCAAAACACAACCATTAAACGTTTTACAGACTAAACACCACCATTAAACGTTTCACAAAATTTAAATAAAATAAAATTTTAAAATTTTTTTACAAAAACTTCCAATTTTTATTAGTCTTAATTTCGCAGGATGCATTTCGATGTAATGGTACATCATCATCAGCTGCGTTTTTGTGTCTAAAGCTGTGTATTGATTTTAATTTTTTTAATTTTGCAATGGATGAGTGCCAAAGTTGTGTGTAAATCTCTCCGCCATCGTGTAAATAACCTAGAAGCTTTATGTGACTACCCAATGCAACAAAAACTGGTAAACAATTTTGTTATCGCTGGAGTTCCCAAGAATTGTTTTGACAACAATGAATTGGTCACGAGGATTTTGTCAACTTTGCAACCTAATTTCGACAAATCACTTATCACGGATGACAATAAACTTAAGACGGATAATTTAACATCTGCTTCTTCTTCAACAGCAACAACTTCAATAAAATCATATATGTACCGATAAATACATCGTTAAACTATCGACACTTGAGAGTAAAACCAAAATTCTGGAGAAAATGAAAAGTTTAAAAACTCTATCTACAAACAACCTGAACTTTAATTTCAAAACATCTACACCGAGTCGTATACTTATTATGCATAATTAACAAGCTTACCATTTTATATTCGTTTGCATAACAATCTGGATGATGTTAGACGTACTTTTCGGGTATAATCGTTTCACTAGGGCGTCACCATTTCACAACAATATTGGGTTAATTACTCTACATCACATTTTATCTCTACACATCACAACATCTGAAGTATTTTTTGGTATTTGTGTTCCTCGAATGTTGTCAATTTGTTTCGTACCATTCACGTTACATGGAAATGTTTTTTGTATTTTGTTTTGTATGTTTGTTTATTTTCAAACCATACGTAAATGTTACAATTTTTGTTGAGCCGTTAATTTTGAAAGTGGTGCAAGTCCATTTTTCAAAAAATTTGAGTTAATGATAACAATAGACAAATAAAAGTATAATCTTTCTAACGGTGAACAATTTATAGTCAAAATAAAAAAAAAAATAATCCCTAATACTTGTTCAAAAAATATCAAAATTGAAAATCCCGTATATTTTTGCATTTATTGTTTCTCTATTTCTTCATTTTCTCGTTTCAACAAAATGTGGACTTGCCCCACTTTCAAAATAAACGGCTCATTTTACGTTTTTTGAGTCTATTATTTTTTTCTGTTCAATTTTTTACAGTTTGGGTTTATCATGCTCGATTCATTTTCAATTATGTATGTTCAAACCTTGCGTATGTGTTTTCATGACAATTATTTGGGGATTTCAATTTATTTCAGCTTTTATTTGTATTTATTTTATTATTAGATATTTTATTTTTAATAATTTATTTTTAGTAACTATTTTAAATATTTTTACTTTATTTTACATTATATTACGACATTTTTTTGTTATTATAAAACTTATTTTATGGTTGCGTACATTTTATATTTTTGTCAATGCCATTATTTTCAAACCATTTTATTTTATTATTTTTTCCGGAAAATTAAGCGCAAATTTAGCATTATTAGCGCAACCAAAACTGCTGTAAAAAATTTCGTGTATGAAATATCAAATTAAAAATCTCGATATGTACTTATAATTAAAAGGTCATTTATAATTTATAAACCAAAATAAATTATCCTTTTATGCATTTTGACAAATACATATAAGTTTTTATTTTTATATCAGCTACCAAACAAGACATCATATATAATTCATATTTAATTTAACACATTCATATATAATTTAAGTATACGACTGGATTATTTGTGATTACTTATTTCAAACCCAAAATGGTACGCGTTTGCTAAATTAATTGTGGAGCATTTTCTGTTTTTTTCAAGGTAAACAAAATTCGTCATACGAATGCTAATCTGTCCTATAGACCATTTTTTTCAAAAATGAGTTATTTATGGATTCTTATATTTTCGACTATGCTATTTCCAAATTTCTAACCTAAATTGTCGCATCACTTATAGATACTGAAATAGCCTGAATCAACGTCCTATATAGAACAAGCACTTTGCTTTTTGCGTTTATTTAGATTCTTAATTGCCCTACCTGCACAAATTATTTCAAGTAGGACATATTATTACGTAAATGTACCAACAAAAATAAATTTATTCTTAACTGTCCTATATCCATTTAATACGGACGTAGGACACATACCTAAATTTTATTTTTTATTATAAAGGTAATATGTCCTTTATCCAATAGAAACATATACATTGATTTACAATAATTTCAAACAACACAAATTATTAAATGAAAATGCCAAGGCTCGTAAGTTAGCCGACAAAACCCTTACGAACAGAAGCTAAACCGTTTTAATTTAATTGGATAGTGTCATTTAAATAAAACAACATATTGTGTAGTTTGGTATTAAACCCAAACTGGCAGATCTGGGAATGATATTGCAAGCGCCCTTATCAAAATTCTCCAAGCTATGTTAATTGACAATTCAGAGATTACTAAAGTAATATTATTGTCAGATTCATGTGTTTCACAGACCGCATTTAGTGTCCTATATCCAATGTATTTTGTGACCTACATATATCCATTTGTGACTTTCTGGGCTTAATTAGATTTCCTGGCTTTAATATAGGGAAAACTGGATTTTTCATTATTAGTAAAAAAAAAAAAATATATAAACATGTCAAGCATATCAAAAAAAACATTAGAATTCAACTTAAAAGGTGAACGTTTTTCAGTAGGAATCTTAAAATTCAATTTCTACGATATTTTACAAATGGCGCATAGGACAGATTAGTATTCGTACACTCAGAA